>UFQX01000033.1:566222-623402 GCA_900497675.1 Arapaima gigas
TTTTTTTTTTTTTTTTTTTTTTTTTTTTTTTTTTTTTTTTTTCTTCAAGGGTAGAAAAAGTTAAAGCTGGTGTCATGCACAGCTTTCTTCAACAGATGTGCCACCCATCAGCAGACACGTTCAGTGCTGGGCCTCTGTTCCTGCCCTCATAGCCTGATGTTGTCCAACACCCCCCCCCCTCCTCCAGAGGTCATCTCCTCCACGTAGCATCCTTTCCTCTGTGGAAACATTGCCCCTGACCGTCAATCACCAAGCCCAAGAATCACGGCCACCCAGGGATTGGGCCAAGGCACTGGAAGGATCCTCACAAGAAACTCCCCGACTAGACGGGGCTCAGCAGTTCTTCACAGAAGAAAGCCTCGCTACGGCCGGTGGAACCTGAGAACGAGAGGGAGGGAAAGCACTGAGACGCGGCCGCACGCATGGTCATCAGAACGCTTAATCAATCAGCAGGCTATTTTCAGCGCAGTGCGGTGCAGCACGGCACACTTCTGTCCCAGTCGCACTGCAAATAGAAACGAGGACCTGCGTAAGAGGGACGCTGGCTGCATTAGGGGACACATTCGTCAAACGTGTCACTATTTGCTGCTCTCGGCTGCTTTTGGCTCTGAAACCCTATCTTTAGCATATAGAACGTGCTGGTTTCTAACAGTGTGTCTAGACCAGGTGAGGTCACACGGGGACTGACCTTGTCAGGTGTTTGCTGGAGGCGTGCACCTCCATCTCGTTGCTTTTGAACTCATTCAGCTCTTTGCGTATTGCAGCCTGTGGAATCCAGAGAACGACGACTGTTAAGCCATCGCAGGGGAGTTGCTGAGAAGGAAGCTGCAGCAATTGTGTAAAAGTGAGCTCACATACCTTATCAGCTGCAGATAGCCTGGTCCAGGGCTTGTCTGCACGCCTATCGTAGTCCTGAGCTTTGGCCACTTCGACGTAGTCACTGAAGCGGATCAAGATCTTTCTGTCCCGCAGCTCGTCTACCGTGGGCCGCTGGTTGAGCTGAAACACGAGGGTTTGGGACCATCAGAGCCACGTGCAGGAGAAGAACACCTATTTCCCTTTTGCTGATGTCCAATGTGCAGGCGTGTGGTTTAGCAGAAGAGGGGAAACGGACTGACAGGGACAGTAAAGCTGATTGGAAGTACAGTGGTTGAAGGTAAGGCTCAGTCATGTCATCTCTGCTCATTGACCTTCAAATCAAAGGTTGCCGGGCTGAACGTGTGGCCGCATGCATTTGGTTTTCAGGGCACTTTGTTTGGTTAAACATCTAGGTGACCTTGAGTCACAGCAGCTGCTGCTGTGGGATGAGCCAGAGGGCGAGAGGTGGCGAGCACCTGGAGGCGGAGACACACGCATCCTTTTTCCTGCACTGCAGACGTCAAGTTACACCACTACTCTAAAAAAACGCAGCATTTAACTAATATTTTTGCAACAAACATAGTATAAGGTGGATGTAAGATCAGGGAAACTGACGTGAGAGGAAACAGCTGCATCAGTCAGGTCGTTCTTTCCCTTTTTTTGGTCACGTACTTGTGACCTGCTTCTGGACTGGGGACAGAGAGAAGAAGGGGGACCCGGCTGTCGTACCTTTCTGTTGAGCCGCTGCTTGATCTCCCTCCTCTCCTCCTGCTCGCTCTGGTCGTTCCTCTCTGCAAAGCACACAGTAGCAGAGCAGCAGTTCAGCACCTTCACGAGCGTCAACACGCGGCCCACGTGTGTTTGTATCCGTCACGACTCAACTATCTACTTCTCTTCTGTTCCGCGCTGAAGCGCAGGTAAATATACTGAATATTAATAGTTAAGAGGGAGGCGTCTGTTCCACTGTCGCCTTCTCAACAGCTTCTCTCTCTTTGTCTTAAAATTCAATCCAAAGGCACAGACACTCTGAGCAGAATCCACGGTAACTGACACTTATTATCTAACCGGCGCCTCCGCGAAGCCGCCCGCTTTCCGTGTCTAACGTTGCGGGACACGATCGAGCTACGGAAAATAGTAACTAGTTAGAGTAAGTCGTGAATAATGCCTGTATTTACTTAAACTAATCACTTCCCCACTCAGACACCACTACACGCCGCCGGGGGGCCGTGAAGACGATGCTCACTCACGTTTCAGGATGTTCCTGCTCTCCAGCTCCTCGACCGGCGGCCGCTGGCTCAGCCTCCTGCGGAAAAACACCAGGATCACGTTCTGGACCATCGCGCCCGCCTCCGGTCTACCGCCCGCCCCGCCGCCGTCCCCTCATCCCCGAGCCGGGATTCCCGCTACCCGTGTAAGAGGTCCGCACTGCGCTGCTGCCGGCTACGGGCTGTATGCGGTGTTATGTGCAGGAGCCCCGATCCCGCCCCTTTTATACCGTTTGCGCAGATCGGGCTGCAGGGGGCGGTGCGTGGAGAAATCCCGACGCAGAGCGCCGTAGTAAAGAGCGGCATCCCCCAGCCCACCCCCTCCCCCGTCAGCGGATCGTGGGGGGCGGGGTGCTGCTATACGCTTCTTCCGCGCGCTGCTCGGTTCTCGTTGTCGCTTTGAGTCGCAGAAGAGCCACAGAGATGTTCTACATTCGATCCATTACATCAGTATGGAGCAGAAGTCCATTATTATGTTGGCTTCAGAGATCCTGGCGATTTGTGTACGGGGGGGGGGACAAGAGCACCTGCGCCTTTGGGGGTCTGTGTGCTCCTCCTCATAACACCTTTACTGCTCCGACGTTTAGTGGACCAAATACAGCTCGTGTGCGGAATTCTGACCACGGTAACCTTGTAGCGGTAAAAATGAGCAGCTTTATAGATGTTCTGTTAATGAAGACAACTGTCATTCGAAGGCGATCCTGTCTTATTCAGGGAGCAGAAAGGGGGATTGTTGTCTGCCTGCCTGCCTGCTGAAGGACTCAAACACCACCGAGCTGCAGGGCTTCACATACTTGATGTTCAGCACCTAAACAGTATGACGGGCATCCAAGACCAGAACCTGTACACCTGGGGGGGGGGGGATCAGGTGGAGACCATATAAACACAGAAAAGCACAACAGAAAGAACTACCATGGTCCATATCTGCTGGACATTCCATCTTCCAAAGTTCCTTAAGTAGACTAAAGTTACACAGCATTTATAACAGCTGTTTTCTTGCCTTTCTCAACTTACAGCAGAAGCTTCGGAGCCATAAAACAGGCAAGGATACGTTCAAGACGCGGCTCTGGGCAAGAGGAGGTCCTCCATTACATTTACTGTGGTTGACGCTGCTGGAGAAGTGTAAGTTTTACTTGTCCATCTGGATACATCAGTCCACTCAGAATTTGTATTAATGTGAATTAATACCCTGAGAATCAGAAGCAGTGACTAAATGGGAATATAATTTAATGTGTCCTTGAGCCGCTTCAGAGGCAGGAACAGAGTGTAATGGAAGAAGTGAACCGGCGAGCTGCACGCAGGCCGTGTCTGTGTGTTCAAGGCCCTCTCGTGTCGTCCTCAGCAGCAAAGCGGGACAAAACACCGCTGAGCACAGAATGTGATGAAGGGTTTCGCAGCAGCCGGAATGGCAGCTTGCGATCGGCGCAGTGGGACGTTTTTTAAAAAAACGTGTATTCGTATCTCGGAGATGGTGACAAACCCTGTGGTTTAGGTGAGCAAGGCCGCTGGGGGACTCACGGGTGCAGGAGTTGGAGGAATCCGGCACAAAGTCCCTGTTCGGCCCAGAGCCTCATAAGCGATGCAGACGATCCGGCGTCAGCCAGACACAAAGCACTAAAGACACACTCTCCCTTAAACAAAGAAATTTCTACACCAACTGTGTGAGCTTCTCACTAATGGAAGCTGCAGGAACATCTTGAGACGTTTTGAAGAAAATTCTCGGCAGGATCGCTTCTAAGATTGCACTAATTTGCTTTATGGTGATTTAAGACCCAAAAAATCCCTTCATCCTCCGTGAAACTGCCATTGCAGTATTTCAGATGTAATCGGCGGGTTTACATCACACGACCATAACGTCTAACAAAAAGCCTGTTGTTCATCTACAGCTGAAAGAAAGGACAAGACGCAAGAAGCACTGCAGTCGTGGAGAATCCTTCATGAAGGCGCTGAATGCTTCACTTTGCTCTCGAGTAAATTCATCAGCTCTGACATCAAGTGTGGAGACATTACTGTAAACTGGTGTAAAATGAGAAACGGCAGCACTAGAGCTACACGCTGCTCCCACGTGAACACGCCGTCCAAGCCAATTTCTCAGTGTTTTAGTCTTACAGAAGCTTGACGTTTTCCACGTATTCATATCTTTTTTTATATATGACAAACTTAACAGGAATAAGACAGCAGGTGTATTTATACAACGAGGACTGTTTTGGTCACGGTCACAGAAACTGCCGGTAAATCGTCAAAAAAAAGGGGCAAATATGTGCAATATTGATGTTCTTCACCACCACACAGCAAGATGCTCAACACAGGGACCTTCTGAGAAGGTTTTCTTTGAACTGAGGGACCCGGGGGGGTTTTGGCAGGTCGGCTCCCTTTGTGATCAATGCTTAAAAACTGGCACCGTTTCAGCTTCCCTTCTGATTGGTTCCGGGGGACTGTGACGTCACACAAACGGAGTTTGGGCCAGATACACAGCGGGGCGAGTGCCGAATCATCTGTTCACGACCCACGGCCAGTCTTGGTGCCAGAACCAAGCCTCAGCCCCAGCGGTCCGCCGCGTTAGGCTGGGCTTCCCCAAAGAGAGCACCAGGTGGGAGGTGGCACCTTCTCCCAAGCTCAGCAGGGGCTCAGTGATGCAACACTGCCAGGTTGAGGTGTCCTAGGGTCCTGTAGTAAAGCAGGGCATGAAACCCAGACCTCTCCCAATTCTACAGAAAGAGCCACCAGCACACCTGTGACTCACTCTGAACACCCACACCGCTCAGGAGGAAGCACAAGGTCCTGTGGTTTGGCTTCCAGCACTTTGACTTGAGGACCCAGGAAGGAGTCATTACTACACGGCGAGTGTGAGAAGTGGGTGTGTGAGCGGAGATTTCCTTCACACACAGCTGCAGTCCACCTCACCAACAAAGAAAACAAAATGGAAAAAGATCAGGTTTTCTCGCTACCATTTCAACACACCCTCGACTTTCAGCCACGTGCTTCTGAAGATCTTTGCCAAAATAACCCTGCTCTTACTCTAGCCCTGATCAAACGTGCGTTTAACCCACTGACTGGCAGAGCGTTGGAGACCTTCAGCTGCTTGAGAGTCGCGATGCAGTCACGACTCACGGACCCCCCACCCCCCGCTTCGGGCTGAGCTGCAGAGCCAAGGAGGAGTGGGGGTTCCAACAGAGGCATATATATTAATATTTCAACAAATGAAATGGAGGACCCCTCCCACAGAGCTCCTGGACGGCTTCCAGTGCATTATTGACTTTCCAGCGTTGCCTAGCAACCACCGGTTCCCATGAAAATCTTTAATACCGCGGGGCATCCAGAAAGCACCTGCCGGCGCACCGCGTCCTATCAATGGCTGTGTTCAGTGGACCACCAGAGCGACATGTCTCCCGGACCAAGACTGGGACAAGTGGCAGCTGAGGGTTTTACTTTTTACCGCGGTGAATAAGGTGGCTTGGTGGAAAGTGCTGGAACAGGCAGCATCCAAAGGTGCTCCACCCTTCAGGACTCGGTATGCTGTCCTCACATCCCACCGGGCACAGAACTGATTCTAAAAATAACCCCTGCTTTTCATCCTCCTGCTAAATATAGCCCCCCTCCCAGGTCGGGGGTCTCCGCAGGAGCATTTGAGCAATGAGAGTTAATTGCCCGTCACGTCATTACAAGGAGCCGCCAGCAATTGAAGCCTTAATCACAGTCCTCCTACGCTGCTCCGTCTCGCACCGCATTGTCCTCGCCCTCCTGCACCACTCGTGATCAACAGCGATGCGTAAGGAGTAGGGTGGGGTGGGGGGAGGGGGGCTGCCATGCTCTGAGGTTTCTCTTCTAAATATAGCTCCAGCTCCGCTGCACTGCCGCTTGAACGGATTTATCTGGGAGATATATATAGTAAGGTTGCCAATGCAGACCCCGGAGCGGGACCACTGGGCCGTCACAGGGAGCGGCTAAAAATAGAGAGGTGGTCACAGGCCCCCCAGGGAAAAATCCCATAGTCACCTCGCAAGTACAGGGTACCAACTGGATGCCAATAACTGCGCTGAGCTGAAAACCCGCTGCTCATCCACAGCTCTGGTCCCGGTGTGTGTGTGTGTAGTTTCCAGTCAAACAGACAATGCCTGGGCGCTTCTGACCTACTGTGAGATGGACTAGAGCTGACCAGGTGATCCAGCTGATCCCAGAGCTTTAGGGCCACACCAGAATCCCCCCCCCCCCCGTCAGTGGCAGCACCGTCTCCATTCTACAACCTCACACAAAAATCAACCGCAAAGTGTGGGTGAATTCTGCAATATTTCTGTCTCTGACAATAATGTGTCTCCAAACAACCATCCAGAAGGAGCTGGCAGATGGGAACGTGGCCGACCGGCGCTGCTGCTGCTGCTGCAGGTACAGGTGTTCTGTGACCAGGGCCCAGCGCTGCAGAGCTGCTCGCTGCACTGGGGAGGAACAATAAGACCGGAACTCAGTCGTCGCTTTTTCACCATCTTACAGCTCGATATTTACGTAAAACTCAAAAGCCACGAGCTGCAGTGCTGACTTTGCACTTTCTACCCCGTTATGTCACTAAACTGTTGCAGCTTCTGGGATTTGTCATCCTGGGCAAAAATCTGAACCAGCCAGGCCAGAATAATAGGAACACAGGCCTGAAAAATGTCTGCTGTGTCATTTGTAGGAATGTTCTTAAGGCCCAGCCAGAGTTTCTGAGATACCATCTCTGCACCTACATCCATCCGTGTAAGATGTTTGTCTACGGTTGGCGCTCAAGTGGATGCTGCTGTGCATTTTTCTCACCCCGTCCCACCCAAGTTCCTTTCACAAGGATATTATTTCTATCTACCCCCCCTCCCGGACAGTCCAAAGGGCTCGAAACCATCAGCTTGTTCCCTGTGGTCAAAGAGCCTCTCGTCCACCCAGCAGGGACAGTCAGACAGTCACCACCGCCGTCGAGACACGTTTACCCACCCCCAAATTATGACATCACTAGTCATGCGTATAAACCTGTCAAAATCGGGAAATGGAGTATCAGAGCTGCTATATGACCCAACACTCACGTGAAACATCTGCCTGGAGACAGCTGTGCCCCGCCCTCTGTTTACCACCAACCCCCTTTACCCTTCATTTCTCACTGTATGCCTGCCACCCACCCACACACGCACACACGCACACCTCGTGCTTCTTCTTCAGAGTGATGGATTGAGCGGTTAAAGCGGCGCCGAGTAAAACGGGCCGCAATGAGAAGATGTTGAACCGGCGTCGCGGAGCTCAGTTCATTACCACACGTCGTGAGTTTATTCAGTCCAACAGGATGGAACCCAATAAGCCTCGGCGGTGCTTTCAGTGGCTGTGATGCTGCACTTCGGTCCCTGTAAGACACGTCCTGCAGGTTTCCCAGCTCCCCCTTCAACCACCTACAGCTCAGGAGGCCAGTTTTGTTTCTTCTGATCAGGTATTTCTCTGCCTGGCTTGTGACCAATTTTGTCTCTCAAAAGTGTAACTAAATCCTTAAATAAGGCGGTGGCTGACATTACGTTACATTGATTCATTAAACCGACACCTTTGTCCCCAAGCAAATTATAACGTTGAATTTGGACACTAAGCCGCTTACTGCGATTTACCCCCATGTACCGTGAATACCTTCTACCTTCCTCAACAGCCCTGCCGCGGGGATTTAATCCAGTATTTCCACAGCCGCAGTTCTAACTACCGCGTTACCCGCTCACAGTTTTTATCGTTTCCCAGACCCCCTGGGTTTGCGGGCAATAGCAGGCGGTAAAATAATCCAGCAAACTGCTGTACGATTTCATACGCGTCCAAACAGATCCACACCCAGAACAGCAGAAAACCTCTTCAACGCAGACAACAGGCGCAGAGCCTGACCCAGCTACATGAGTTCAGCGTCTCCATTCCTAATGGAACACTTCAGCCTCCATCTTCTTTTCGTTGTCCAGAACAGGTGCTCTTCTGAAGCCTTAGGTTTCATTATGCAAAACCGATAACGTGGACGTTTAAAAAGCACCAGTCACGGGGAGGGGGGGTTGTGTTTCGTGACAAATTACTCTTCGCTGTTGGGTACCGTTCATGTGCTTTACACCAAATTTCCCAGCATGCAGCAGAGAGTGGAGGGGGTGCCTTTGCGGGTCAACCTCATCGTCGCTGAACTGAATGACCATCAGTTCGTGATAAATCTGACGTTGTCGTTTATCAGGAGCACCGCGGGGCAAACGAAGGGATTTAGATCTTCAGAATGTTCTCCTGCAGAGCTGAGGAAGGAGAAAAGCTGGCTTTCCCCACAACTCACTCATAACTCGGCTGGTTTTGAACAAAACGGGCTGCAGAATGAGCTCCTTCGGGTGTCAAGCGCTCACATCTTTATATAGAATGAGCTGAAAAGGCCTTTGTAAGAACCTTTACCAAATGTAGATGTAATATTTAGGAATATTTTTGTAAACTCATGAACAGCTTAAATCGGGAATTTTACCTTTGTACGTTTAAAATGTACATGGTCCTTAGTGACCGGGAGGGTCTCCGTTTTATGACTTTTCCAGGAATTTATTCACTTCTGTAACTGTAGTCAGTAAACCCCCTATAAGGTGTGAAATTAAGTTCACCCCCCCCCCCCCCATGGGGGACTACGAGGGACCACAGGGGACACGTTTCACTCACTTGGCCAGTTTGGTCTCGATCTGCTGCCGGATCTGCTGTCTCTCCTGGTCGCTGCGGGAGGGGAAGATGTTCCTCTCCTCCAGCTCCTGCTTACTGGGACGGTTCCGTAACTTCACAGCCAGGAGCTCTTTCTTCATCCTGCGTGGCAGCGTTCCTGAGCCCCCCCCACCACACACACACACCCACACTTGCTAACTGCAGAAATTACACATCTATTTATACTGTAGTCTTCATTATTGCCATGCAGTTCAGTATTAGATGATGCCAATATGATATAAATACTATTATAGCTACATCCCTGGAAGGTCCCAACTGGTTTTTTTACCATGTTTGTTATGTATAACAACAAATTAATGTCTCAGTAAAGTATCTGGGTGGCTTTTTACTCTTATATTTAGGCAGCACAACATGGGTGTTTAGCAGGTGCATCTTTTCCCCCGATTCAGCGTAGAAATCCTGGTAAAGTAGCAGGTTTAACAACAGGTAAAGTGCTTTAGATGGAGACATTACTGAAGACATAGGACAACCGCAGCTTGTGGGACACAGGCACGTTAGTCATGTTAACTCGGGTAGCTGACTATATAAAACGGAGTCAGGTAGTCGTGTGCAGAGATGATCATGCCGCACGGTGGGTCCAGGTCTATGTAGCCTTTGGGAGACACCTTTTCTGAATGCTAAGAGGGACCCAGCAGTTCTGAGGGACAGAGGGAGCTCAACCTCCCCCCACTCAGGGTTAGAACAGAACGTTGAGAAACCGATTTTGGACCCGTTGTGAGCTGGACCACCGCAGCAGAGATGGAGGAGCGCAGCACTCTTGCCACATCTCCTACATAACATTTTTTGGACTAATTCTTTACGTGGTGGCAGGAGCAGAGCACTCAGCCAGCGATGTCACAGGTGCCAGCATTGCTCCGGACTCACCGGACACGACGGGGTCATTCCAGCTCTCCCAGTCTCGCAGCCCACAGCCGTCCTGGTGCAGATTCTCTTTGTTTTCGTCGCTGTCCACGCTGCAGCGCCGCTCCTCTGACCACCGCCTGGGGGACGAACGCACGTCCCTCCCGTGGAAACTGAGGAGAGCGCAAACCCTGCGGTTACTGGCCGTGCGAGGAACACGGGCCACGGGAGGCATTTGGGCTGCTCACCTGTCCTGCCGGTGCTTGGTGGCCAGAGCCCGGTGCAGTTCCTCAATGATGCAGCTAGGGGGAAGTGCCGAGTGAACCTTGGCTTGGTGCGGCGAACCTGTTGCGGTGGAACCTTGTCCTCGTAAACTAGGCGCATCTTTTGGCGGCTTCTGCAGGCCGGATGGAGAGAAGTTGCCGGACTCTACAGAGGGAGGGAGAGAGACGCACAGGACAGCGCACACTGCAGCTCTGCCTGGGCCAAAGCCCACACCTCTGACACACTGTCCATGCCAGGTCACCCACCTTCCACACTGCCCTGCCTGGGGAGAATCCTGGGCTTTGCAGGGCTATCAGAGCCCCCCAGAGTCACATTTGCCCTGCCCTTCTCTCTCCTCTCCTCATTGTTAGGGATACATTCCGGGATGTCACCAGCAAGAAGTGTCTCCACATCTTCATCTTCAGCTAGGTTTTTTCTCCCCACGGTCTTGCTGCCATCTGTAGTGTCCCGCACTGAGGAGGGGGGGGGGCAGGTCTCACTTAGCTATTTCTTTCTGCCATTGAAACAAGGCGTTTCATAAGCATAATTCTGCCAATAGCTCAGTTCTGCTGGTGACCGTTTCCCCCTAGTGGTAAGTGTGTGATACTACACCATAATACACTCCTGCATCACAAACCGGACTCAACTCCCTCAGAGCACCTTCCTATGTACCTTATTCTCAGCTGGAAGGTCAGTGGGCTGTCAGTGGTGCCGCAGAGGTTGGTTAAAAGGGTCCAACACATCGGGCACTCCTACCTGCAGATGGATCGTCCCGGATGGAACACACGTCCTCCAGGGCGCCGGACGGGGCCGCTGTGCACTCCTCCCTGTCAGAGCTGCCCAGGCCAGGAGAACCGAGTTCTAAAGCATCCTGGCCACAGATGAGCACCAAGCCTGTGGTGGAGGGGGGTGGGGGTGCATGACCAAAGACCCATGTTGTGGTTAAGGGGTCAGAGGCTGTGAAAGTGGCAAAGAGAAAGACACTGAGGGCTTGTTCAGCTCACGTGGAGGCCTGACATTAGTCACCCAGCAGTGTGTTACAATTTTTGTCATGTGAAACGAAAACATGGTAACTAAGGGTAAAATGTCTTTTCACGCATTTTCACAGTAACAAGTATAGAAGCGTGATGTACTTTAGACCAGGTCCTGCCAGCACTCACTGGGCTCCAGCATCTCAGCCTGCTCCTTTCTGGAAAGCTCTCCCCGGGTCTGGCGTGCTGCTGCCTTCCTTTCCAAAGCTGTGTAGGATGACCACACACACACACACACACACACACACACACACACACACACACACTGCTTTGAACAGGCAGCACCTCAGCGCACATACGTCTTAAATGACCAGCATCACAAAGCACTTTGTGAACTTCACGAACCACATTAGCGACAGACGCCAGGCTTACGGGTCGAACTTTGCTTCAGCTTGTCGTTCTTCTTTTTCCTCCATTTCCAGGGCTTGAAGATGCGCCCCAGTGATGCCAGTTTGCTGCTGCGCACCGCGGGAGGGGTGTGGACCCCGGGCACCAGGCGCCCGGAGTGGAGCGCCCTCTGCTGGTCCATCACGTCTGCACACAGGGTGAAAGACAGGCACACCTTCGCCATCCGTCTCCTGCACGAACGACCTCTGACCTCAGACTCCAAGGCTAAACGAACACCTTTCACAATACAAACCGTACATTTAAGTCCAGTATAAACATGGGATGAATCGCCTAGTTTGTATTTTGAACGCAGGAAATTTGAGATCTGTTAGAATATCTGGAAAATGGAGTCATTACAAGGTTAGTTTTTTAAACCCCCACCAGTGACAAGTTAAAGACAGTGCAGTGACTGAAGTCACGTCCTCACACCCACCCAAGGCTGCCAAACTGCACGTCGGGAGCAGTTCCACTGCAGCGCAAGCCAGGGGCGGCCCTCCAGGATCCAGGAGGATTACAGCTGAGTCATTATAGCCATCCAGCCGAAATCGCAACATCCATAGTTTGTGGGAAGATCCGTGAAGGTTTTAGAGAATTAAAAGCTCCAAGTTATACGCGACTGATCTCTGCAGAGTCAGGTGTTACTCCTCACACCTCACGTGCGGGAAGGCAGGTCAGATGGCAGATGCCTCAGCGAGGAGTTGGGTGCCGAAACGGCTCTGTGCGGACAGGGTGGGGGTCCTGCCTTTCCGTGCCCCTCTCTGCACCGGAAGCAGGCGTCAGCAACCAATTCAGGTCAGCCCTGGAGGCAATGCTGAGGAGAGTTTGCTGTTGCCACGGATACCACTACTCAGAGGCACGGCACGGAAACGCAAATGGAGGGCTGTAGGGTTGCTGGGTAGAAGAGGAAATTTCTGGGTAAAGGATGGATGGGGTTTCCTGGTGGAGGGCATGGTGCGTGGGGGAGCCGAACGATTGGTGGGGTGGGTGAACGGGGGAGCTTGTTGCTAGGCAGGGTGGGTTACAGAGAACATGCACGACAGCCAATCATAGCAGATTCATACCTAATGCACAAGCAGCATAGCTCAGCGCTCCGGGCAAAGAGGCAGTTTAAAGTAGCGAATAAAGAAGGCCTGAGAACAAGACGACGCACACAAGCCCAAAAATGGGGCTTTTTTTTTTTTGTTTTAACCTGTACAGTATTACCCGGGTTTGTGGTGTGGATGTGAAAGTGGACCACTAACCAAATCGACGATAAATGGAGTCATTTATCATTAACATGTAGTGAACTTTTAGTGAAAATTGGAATTGTGTAAATAATTGGTCCTTGTTTATCTTGTAACTGTACTGTATACATCCATGAAAGAATGTTGGTGAAATAGCTGAAAGACTGAAAAGAGTTTTTAAAAATGCAGTTAAAGGGTAAAATGGGGCTTGTCCTCCACCTGAGCTGCTGGAGATCTTGTGTGTGTGTTTTATTTCAGTAAGTGTGTGTCCCATGTGAGGATCGGTAACACAGCAGTGGCCTAGCGGTCCACAGATGTTACTCAGGTCAGAAGCATGAACTGGACCGCCACTCTGCCGCATTGGTACCACAGCTTCCGGACTACGTCGCTCGGAGGGCCGGCGCCCTGCTGCTCCTGCACACTCGCACGGATTTATCAGGGAGGGGGGAAAAATAGCCAATCGATAAAAAGCGACGGCTCTGTACACACGACGCTTTTCAGCCCCATTATTCCTGTAAAAGGCGCCCCCCCCCCCCCCCCCCCCCCCCTCCATATGAGTGGACATTTCACTGAGCCGTCTTTATGNAAAAGGGCCCCCCCCCCCCCCCTCCTCTCAGGATACTTCACTAAAGCTGTGTGGCCCTGCAGTTTGTGAATAGTAGCTTCAGCTTAAAATAAGATCCGCTAGTTTCCCTGTAGGGCTCCTGCACTAGCCGGCAGTAGCGTGTAGCACCTGGAGACCTGCTGAACCTGAGGATGAACTTGGTTATAGTCGCTTATTAATGAGGACGAAGAGCGAGCGACACTGTAAGGAGCAGGTTCTGGGTGTGCACAAGCATCAAATTGCGACAATAAGTGTCCGAGTGCAGCGTGTCGGCAGACAGCTGGCGAGCGAAGCTCCTCCCGCTCACACCTTCATGAGTCACGATTCCACGTTCTTCTGCTCCTTCCCTCCAGAGATGGATTCCAGGCCCCAAAGGGTGACTCTCTGTCACCGGAGAACCCAGGCGCCGCTTGGCCAGGTCGCTCAGGCTACGGAAGCGCGATTCGCTCGGATGTTTACTCCTCCGCAGACGAAACGCGCCGCAGTTCAAGACGAGTTTCCCAGCAGAGAAAAGCGTGTTCTGCTGGGGGCGTCACCAACACCGGCAAAAAGCTCCTTCTGCCCTCATGCTGCTCTGCCGGCCTGGAAGAGTCTGATTTTTCGCTTTTGAGCAGCTGTTCATCATTTACCACATTTGCGCAACTGGTTTGCCATTAAAAACAACAGTTCTCAATATTTACCTGTCAATCCTACATTTGCTAGATGAAGGCAAAGTCATACCCCAGTTACCCTGAACAGCAGCTGGCTGCACCTTCTGCTGCAACTCCAGCACTTCCACGAAGGGATGTGGTGCTCAGACCACAGCCACTGAGTACCTGGGCATATAAATGAGAAAGTGGACAGTCTTGCTCACACTACGCCTGTAAATAAAGTGAAAAACACTTTGTTATCAACATATGTGACAGTTGTTACGGTGCACAACAACTCGAGCTTTTCTGTTTCCCCATCGTCCCTTTACATCTAGTACTTAGAACTGTCCTTTGAGGCAAGCGGTGAAGAAACATGGGGGGGGCCGCGAGCGGCTGTCACACACAGCAGAGCAAGATCGTCTACGTGACAGTATCAGGCGCTCAAGAAGTGCCACCGATCAATAGCAACCGAACCCGGAGCAGTTTTGCATCGATTTCCCGTTCGCTGCCAACATGTTGCACAAGTCTAAGCTACTGAAGGCTCTTTTGGGTCACAGTGGGACCACACGCTGCGTGTGTGTTGGCTCACACACACACACACACACACCTGGATCTGCAGTGCAGCTGGTCCCTCTTTTACTTCCACATCTACACCTGCATCACACACATCTATATCGCTACATTTTTATATCTCTGTATACCCCAGAGCTCCCTTTCCCCACCCTTGGCCTCAGCTGAGGGAATTTTCCAGAGTTTTGCCACCAGTTCAGACAGAATGAGCTCCTGAGATCTTGCCTGGCCTCAGATGTCAACTGGGCCGTGTCCAGCAGGAAAACTACCTGGATTAGTCACGATCCTGGGTGGAATCTCAGGCAGAAAAGTCTTAAAGGTTTCTGAAGGAGACAAACCAGAAATCAGGGTGCAGCCTTTCCATGAGCATCAGAGGGGTGTCAGGTGTCACAGCAGTGCCCGAGTGACGGTGTCAGAAGAGCCACCTCACTGCCGCACGCGGCCAAAGCCCTCAAACGTGTCCGGCTCACCTGCTCGGAAAATCGTACACTTCCGTGACGAATACCTGCGGCTGAAGCCCAGGTTCTCACACCGTTCTGGGTTCAAAGGATTTCGTACTTTCATGCATTCATCCACATACACATACACATACACACACACACACACACACACACACTTTGTTCCATCGCAGCCAAACGGTCAGACACTGGTGGGTGGCACATCCCCGGTTTCCTCTGGGTCACTGCATCGCGAATCTGCCATAACAGATGATCAGATGACCCCCCACAGAGAAAGGAGGCCTGTGCAGTGTTGCCTCCTGCTTCTGTCTGACGGCAGCCTGAGTCAAACTCACATCTGATCAGACTGTATAAATACATGGACTAGTTATGTGTTAGTTACCTAATGACCAGACCCATCCTGGCTTGAAATCAGTGTAACAAGTTGGGACCCCTGTGGTAAGAAGGTAGGTATTTAATAACACTGGAAAATGCAGAGGTGCAGCAGGTAGCGCTGCTGTCTCAGCTTCTGGGCTTCAGGTGTGGGTTCAGTCTGTATGGATTGTGCACAGACCCCCCCCCCCAGGTCAGTGTGGGTTTCCTCCCACTGCCCACATGCATTTTAGGTTTGGTCTGTGTGTGTGACCGTGACCACCCTGTGATGCACTTGCACCTCATTCAGGTGTCCTTCCACAGCCTGGTGCCCAGTGATTCTGGGACAGAATCTGGACCTTCATGATCACAGCAGTAGCAGATCATGATGGCTGGATTGTGTAGAATAGGTAAGGTGGGTTACAAGTTCTACAGTGTTCACCAGCAATGCAACAGAAGTATTACAGGCTGGCTACTAAATAGAATGGAGATTCTGCAAAAACTAAAGATGGCAACTGCACCAAGAGTTCATTAAAAACAAAAAAAAAAAATTTAAAAAAAACAACCCGTTTCAAACCTACTTCAATTTTCATAAAGCCATTTATGGGGAAACAAAACTGACCCGACCCGCATGCCAGCAGAGACCCGTAGTCAAACCAGAGAAGTTACATATATCTGCACACAGCTAAAGAAGCCATCCAGGCTGCTGTAAGGCAACAGCTAGCATGAGCAGCAGAACCCGATGAGGTCTGATGGGAAGAGCCTACAGCAGCGGCCCAGCGGGGGACACGTGTTTGGTTACTGCCAACGAAGAGCAACAAACTCTCTCCCGGTTCCCCCGTTTGCCGTCGTCTTTTAATCTCCATGTTTGTGGAGGATGACCTCTCCCAACACCAGCCTGTGGTTTCTTGGTGCAAAACTCCTTCCTACATGAGCTGGTCTCCAGTGCCATTTTTCACATTTCTTGCAGTTTAACATTTTCTGGGAGTTCAAACAGTTGCATTTTTTTGTACATTTTATAGCTCAGCAAGCCGTAAATGTGCGTTTTCACACCTCTTAGGTTGTTAGGCATCATAATAAATTGATGCTCTTGTGTTTTATCCCCTCGTTCACCTCAATTCTCTCGAGGCAAAATGCATTTTCTTTGCACAAAAACTAATTTCACAGCATCCCCAGTCACGTCAGTACAAGTACTGAACTTGAAGTCCTTTAAAACCTCCTCAGATACCCACTTAGGTTGGTTAACACAACAGAAGAGTCTGTATGGCTCTGATCACCTTGGGGGGGGGGGGGGTCCTGCAGGTCGCTGGCATCGCCAAACCTCCTGCCAGGAGGACCTGCCCAGGCAGATGGTGGCTGAATGGACACAGTCGGTCAGGTGGACAGCAGTGACCACAAAGGCCAGTCAGGCTGTCATTTCCTCCTGGCTTCCTCAGCTCCAAGGTTCTTAGTGGTAGACCGTGTCCTTTAATGGTTCTGCTGCCAATATTTGACCAACTCGCACGTGAAATGGCCACATGGTCACCGTTTTATTGCTTTCGTGGACCGGCCTGTCAGCTGAGACAGGACTCTTATTGGGGGTCTGGACCCAAGTGCAGAGAAGAGATCTGAGGCAATTCCTAGTGAGGCCTGTCTGCACCTTTCGGTCACAGTAGGGGCAGTGGTGGAATGGAACAGGAGTTCCTCAGCATGAAGCTATTTACACCCCCATCTCTCCACAACGTGAATTAAACCCAAGGAGGGAAAGTCAAACGCTCCATTTGACAGGGTTTACAGCACTTGCTCTGTTGAAGACCATCTGCTGAATTAGTCCTCTTAAAATGAACAGCTCGAGGTAAACATCTACAAAACACTATTTCTACCTGAAGGTCCGCACTTTGAATTCTAGTCCTAAACCTCCAGATGAGACCCTGTGGTGAAAGTATTTAACAAGAACTGACACAGTAAACCCTGTTCTACAAACAAACAAACAGTGGAAGCTACAGTCTCTGAAGATCCCAGCTGAAGACAGACCAAGTTGAAGCTGACCTGCTTCTTGTTTAACATCCAAACAAATAGTTACATCAGCGTATAACAGGACAGGTCAACGCAACAACGTGAGAATTTAAGATCGAAAGAAGCACCGTCTAGAAAAGTGTGAGTCTGTATGGTTTAGGACTTGGGAACTTATGGGTGACCAGACAATAGACCACATTTAACATTTCCACATTTTTATTTCCGTATGTTATATTAAAAGCCTCTCAGATGAATTGCTGGAAATGTCTTTTTTTTTGCTGCCATTTTTCCATCCTGATCCCACTTGCAGAATTCAGACATGCTGTGGCTCAAAAAAAAAAAAAATCATCAGATAAGTGATGCAGGAGTAATACATACAAGTTAGAAGACTTGAAGACTTATATTAATCTAAAAGACCAGTAGATGTTGAAGATCACGTCAAGACTCCGGTAACAATAACCAAACAAACGCGAAGAGACGTGATCACACTTTTGAAATCACCTCACTTCTTAGACAGATTTGCACGAAGTCCTTTCTTAGAATCTACATCGCTGCAGCACAGTTCTGTGCCCAGGTCTGTCTGAAAAAGGAGATTGGCAGGTAGCGTTGTAGTTCAGAACACGGACTTGCAGTTTCTCAGTTGGCAATGGAGAAATGTTGCCGACACACCTAAACATCTCTAGAAATATATACCATTCTCACTGAGTTGAAAAAACCTTTAAAAAAAAAAAAAGATCCAGCCCATGAATTGAGTAACAAGGTGACAAGTGACAAGACTCTCTGGATTAAGTGAGTTATCGTTGGGTCTGCAGCACAAGTGATCCTACATCACCATGACCACATCAGTGGGGGGAGGGGGGGTAAACACATCTAAATCAGTGCAAAAGCACAACATTGGCACTGTTGTCAAGGCAACACTAAGGTTGGAGGAACTAACAGATTACCCATTCATTTATTTTTAGGATGCTTTTGAGATGTTGTTCTTTTAACTGGGTAAGATCCTATGAAGATAGGCATGTGTGCAGAGAGTCTACCTAGAGGTTTCAGGTCTTACCCGGCCAAGCGGCAGGTGGAGGTAGAGCACTAAAGAGGACAAAATGGGCTGAATGTACAATATACTCGCTTGAATTCTACAAACTGTGTACAGGAGTAGGGGGAGAAACTCAGTCAGTGGCCTCACAGATGACTTGAGTACCACAACACCTTAAAGGACAGCCTTTGTTACACTGCCCTGCAGGTCATATTCCGATTTAAGAACCTTTGAAACCTCTATATACAGTTCTGACCGACATGATGGCTCTAAAATGCAAGCGTGCCAATAGTGTACAATACCTCCTGAAAAAGTCGGCAGTGAAACCTTGATATCATCCTTTCCACAGTTCTCAAGGTTAAGTTTAGTGCTCATGGAGCTGTCAAGACCCACCCAGGATGTGGTGGAAAGAAATACACCACAAATACACCACCCTACTTAGTTAAATAAGGTGGAGGTTCCATAATACTACACAGTTACTTTACTGCCTCAGGCACTGGAGGCCACAAAAAACATTAAGGGATTTATGGAAAACAGGGGATTACCAAGGTATTGTAGAGTGAAAGATACTCCCCAGTGTCAGAACCCAAGTAAGGTTGAAGATCAGAGGTCCTTCAGCAGAACAATAACCCAAAACAAATGGTTAAAATGGAGAAAACTGGCTGCTAAACTGGGCAACGACAAGTCCTGATCTCAGGCCGGTTGAACTTGGAAAGAGCCAAGATCTGCTGTTAGAAGGAATCCTGCAAGCGTTCAACTACAATAACCTGCAATTGAAGAATGAGAGGAACCACCAACAGAAAGAAGCCAGAAGCTTATAGATGCCAAAGTTCCGTGGTTGACATCACCAAGGGTTGTGCAACCAAGTATTAGTGAAGGTGCCTTTGATATGTCCAGGTTATACTTTCTATTCCTTCTGCCAAAAAGCTTTGTGCAAGTTGAACAGATTTTTTGTTGTACAACATTGGACATCGAATATTCTGACAACCAAAAGTTGGTAAATTTCCAATCTTTGCTGAAGAGGTTGTACATGATTTTCCTCATATGCAGGGGAGCCAATAACGTTGACCAGAATTGTCTGTTTTAACTGTACAATGAGAACACCGATCTTAAAGCTTTGGCCAGATCTTGTCCGTTCAACAACCTTTGAAATTCTATTCTTTCAGAGACCATTGAAATTCACCATTCTAAAAGACTCCCTGGTGAAGTTACCTGCAGCCCCATGATTTCACCCTCTGCTCAGCCAACACATCTGTAGTACAATTACTGAACTAGGAATTCACTAATTCACAAGAAATAGGATTTTCATCCCACTCACACACACAAATGTCTTATTGAAAGATCTTATTTGAAGGCTTCTCAGGAACTGGACAAGGTAGTGATGGCCTATGACGTGCATATGCTCTGGTACCTTTTGCATCTGATCACCATCTGTTGAACCTGAGCTGACACATCAGCACCCATACTGGTTTCTGAGCTCACATTTTACTCATAAATATTTAGATAAATTGCTGAAGGGATCAAGATCTCTCATTGGAGAAGATGACTTCTTGTAAAGAAGCTCAACTTCCCACACACGCATTTCTGCACATTTCTGCAACTGAGTGTTTGCCAGTCCTTCAAGATCGAGGTGCTTAACTTTCTTACATCTACTTCCATTCCCCTGTTCATTCATCTGCATTTTGCCTGTTGGTAGCAGCGATGGTTCTAGAAAAACATACTTTTTTTGGATGGAAACCCCCATACTTTAAGTACAACATGACAAAAGATCAGATTTGAAGACATTTTTCCCAGGACATGTCTGCTGTCACAGATGACTTGAATTCTAAGGACTCCAATGTCAGCTAACAGAATCCTTCAGGCCATAGCAGAAAATTGGACTGATGTCAGGAATGTTGAGTGTAACCCCTGACAAGATGAGCCCCCACCACACACCTTCATCAACGTCCCTATATCAGGTTTTTAGACATATAGGCCAAATAAAAGAACAAATAGTAATGCTTGAGAGGCGTAACCACGTCAAAATGTGGTCATCTTGGTCTTACCATCAAAGATTAGCTCAACACATCAAGTCAACAAACCTTCAAATCTCCGTAAGCACCTTACAGGAGTTCATTAATCTGGAATGATTTTATTAGTCCACTACTACACGGTTTATAAACAAGAAAAATTTCAAACCACAGAAATTGCACCTAGATGTGTACTTCAAAGTTTTGGCACTTGGCAGAAGAACCACAGGACTAATATCCAAGACCCTTCTTGTGGCAACTGATGACACATTCCGGATGATGATCGAGGAAGGTTTACCACAAGGAAACATCAATTTCAAAAAAAAAAAAAAAAAAAGTAAGAATGGCTGCTCAACATAAATGTACAAAATATAATCATAATTTCTGGAATATTCTCATCCATGCTGTTCTGCATGCTGGCAGAAAAACCAGATGAACAGACTTTTGAAGGAGACATTTTGTGTTTTGTAACAACCTTCTCGGTGCCGATCGTAACCAAACAAACGTTGCAGCAAGACGACCCGCCGATCTGCTGCAGCTTGAGCAGTTCTGTAAGCAAGAATAAGTGGAAAAGCCCTCAAGACAGACATGAGACTCATCAAGTAACTAAAATGCCCAGATGTTGACAGAGCTTCTAATGAATGCATCACTGTTTATTCAGCTAAAAGGTTCACATATTTATGCACACATTTCCTTCAACTCCTGTTGCATCTTTAGTGCATAATGAAAAATATACATTTTAATGTGTGTCTTAGTTGGGTTATCCTCATTCGTCTGGGACGTACAAGTTACGTACTTCACCGTTTGAGCCCTTAAAATTCAAAATTCATCCATGTCATCACATGTCCTGGGAAAAATGTCTTCCAGTCTGATCTTTTGTCATCACTGCTACCAAGAGGGGAAAGAAAACGGATGTAAACTACATGAGTAATGAGCTCCAACTTTAGAGTTATGTAGCTGCTCTTCCAGCTTGTTGAAGGGCACAACAAGGAGATCCCAGCAGAATCATTCGTTCTCAGAAGTTCCTTTAATGCCACGTGACTGAAGGGTTACAGGATCCTGGCAGGATAGTTTGTCCTACTCATAGGGCCGTATGCGTGAGAGCAACATCTGAACAATTTCCCCGCGACTTTGCTGGAATCAAATTCAACCCTCTTAGCATCAAAAGACCACATAAATGGGTAACAAATGTTGTAAATGGCTTAGATCCAACTTCAGTAACATCTGTGCACTCAAAAGCATGACAAACTTCATCTCCTCCTGGTGAAGCAGCTGAGCGTTTAGCAACATCAACACAAACCTGAGCAGAACTTTGGACTCAACTGTCACACTTGTGCTCATGATCAAAGGTGTTCAAAGGCAACCATGTGGAAGCTGTTTGCAGATCAGCCGTGCAACTATGTAGACATCTCGAACAGACCTACAACCTTTAACTTCAAGCAGGCTCGTGAAGAAGCCCTTCAAGTAGTGGATACCGCCCTCCAAACCACACCGACCCGCGTGTTGCTTCTACAGTTTCCACACCACTTACAGCTAAAAGTGACACCTGGACTTCTTGCCCAGAACGCCACACTGTCGCCATTCGACGTTTGTTTGCCCAGGAAGACAAAACCTTCCAAAGCAGAGCAGTAAACATATTTCATGGAGGATCTTGATTCACTCATCCACTTTTTCCAGCCAACAATGCAGAGGCGTAACAACTTTTCAGGTACTTTGCAGGGAGAGCAAAAAATAGTCCACAGAGATATAAATTATTAAGCGATGTTAATGTCAAGGTGCTCGTACGCCACCGTGACAGATGCTCGAACACCCTCTCCTTATTCCTGACATCTTATTGCTGAAATACGGCGAGTTTCCACCGACCTGTGCGGCAAACTTCTTATTGTCGGAGTCCTGACGACCATCACCGGCCTCCGGCGCACTTTAGTGTTGCAACAAACACGCGCGCTATTCACCACAGGTCGCCCCCCGAACGGAGAGACGTCGAAACGCTTCGGGTGTTATTTGTGCAGCGAAAACAAACAAACAAACAAACAAACAAACATTTTGCCAGTTTCAACTGCATTTCCCCACTTGGACAGCAAGTGAAGCGTCGGGCGCAGAGCGGGAGCCGCCGGGGTTCGACTGCTGCACAAAACAAGTGGAGAAGTCGGGGGTCCACTTTCCCGAAACACGGCCGAGTGCAGGACACGCGAAAGCATCCAGTAAACCGCCCCCCAGCACCACAGGACCCAAAATTTCACACCTGACGCTTTGTTCAAATGCCGCGTCTGCGGAGCTGCGACAGTGGCTGCTGTGACAGGCGACAGGTCTCTGGCGCGGATTTCCTCACACGACCACTGGCCACTACACTGACAGGTGATCTCAGCCCCCTGGACAAACGCAGGGGTTCGTACATGTTGGGCGAAGATCCAGATGTTCCTAGGTGGCAGCGGCAGAACTGAGCACATCTGTCAGCGCACAGCGACATTTCTGCAGGGACGGAGAGCCACGGCAACACACACACACACACACTTTATACACAAAGTCTGGTCCACCCCCCACAGGTTATATCCACCAGACAAGAGCGGACGCTGGATTTCTGGGCGAAAATGGATCCCTTCGTTCGGACCTCCTCGCGCGACATTCACGCGCCCGTGGAAGCCAGGAACGGAAAAAGCGACAATAAAGTAAGACGACGGGGACAGTCGTACAAGTTGTCGGTGTGAGGACTCAAACTGCGTTTTTATTGCTCCGTGAGAAATACAAGGCTTGTGGAAACCCGCTATTAATGCACGAACAGCTGGGGGGGGGCTGATATTACGACAAACAGCACTGTTGTTCCAACCAAAAAGATTTTTTTGGGAAGGTAATGTATTCGGATACACCGATCCACGTTCTGATGTTCAGCCCATACTGCGATACGCCGAATCTTTTTTTTTAATTTATTGCGCGCTATTTTTGCAGTTTTACTGTGTTGTGCGGTAAAAGTGTGGTAGATGTAGTCGGCTACAGTGCACTGTAATATATAGCAGTTGTTAAAGTCGAAGCAATTGAGATCGGTTATTTATTTCTCTGCAGTCTTTGGGTCGGACCGGGGAGAAACGATAATCCCGTCTGCAGTTCCATCTCTGTCACGCGCTGAAGATGCGGGGCGTTGGCGTTTTGAAGAGAGATCAGGAGTGGAAGTGGAAGGTGTTTAACGTGACTTACCGATTCCGCGCGGGAGGTGGACGCTGGGCTCGGTGAGGATGCTGGGGTCGCTCTGAGATCTGCCTCTCTGCGGCGCGCTGCTCTCTGTTCCACCCGATGTAGCCATGGAGACCGCGGAATAATCACGAATAAGACAGAAACCCGGTCAGAGGCACCCAAGGTCACTGACCATCCAACACTGAACTCAGCCTCACAGCGCGGGTTTAGGCTTCTACTGCGCAGCGGCTTAAAGAAGAATAAAACATTTCACACGCGTGGGCAGGTGTCACGGCCGACTTCACACGCGGGGAACTACACGCCCGCGTTGAGCTTCGCCTCCCAGTGAGGTGTGAGCGCGCGCCGAAAACGGCATCGATCACCGGTGGCACGTTTGGAGCCCCACGGGGTGTCCGGAGCGACCGGTGAAAACAGGTGGATCGAAAGAAACGGACAGCGAAGACACACAAACATGTTCTTAAACCGGCTTTTTTTGTGTTACCCCACCTTCCCCCCTACTGAAGCGCAGATTAGGCTTTGAAGAGCTCGAAGGTTCTAGCAGAAGCCTCTACGCTGCAGCCGAATAAGATTGGGGTGTTGGGGCGAATCCCACTCGCAGCTGAAGCGATTAGCAACGATTCTATTAGTTTAATATAATCTGCTGCGGGCGTGTAAAAGTTTTCGTTTCTGCGTGGATCGCATTCACTGCATTTTCATTAGTGGCTCATATTTATGCGTTGACCAGAACATTTTGTAAGGATTTCTGCGGATGTCTCAGACTGTTCTGTGAAACGATTGAAAACTCAGGTGAGGGTATCGAGTGGATAAGTCAGCTTTATGGGACAATGTTATTATTGCCACCATGAGCAGCTAACGATTTCCTTCTGATTTGTCATCAGAAATTGATTTCTTCGTTGACTTTCTGCTCAGTATGGTGGTGCTGTTAGGAAAAGGACCCCGAACTGGGTATGTTACTCCATCACAGTAGAGGTTCACAGCCCTTGTCCTCACGCTCCGTTTGGCACACATCCTTTAATGTTTAACACATCCCATCAAATATCAGCTTGGCAATATTGTGCTAATTTTGAATATGAACATTGTATTTTGGTGGTAATGTTTCTTTTAAGATTTTTTCAGTTTTGATTTCTTCTCTAAATGCCAACGCTTCCCATTTTCAGAAACGTATGATATTAATGCAGCTGCATATTAGACCGGAGATGGGAACATCATTTCTTCCCAGTTGGACTCAAAGACTGCAGAGAAACAAACAACCAGTTTAATTTGGTAAAGAAAATTTACACGTAACGTTCTGAAAACCAACAATCGCTTAACATTATATCATCAATTTATAAGCATTATACTTAAAACCTAAAAAACAAAATAAAGACAATGTCTCATACATGAATCATCGCTCACATCCAACTCAGAATTACGTACCTTCACAACCAACATCCAAATCAAGACACTGCGTGTAATAAAAACTATTGATACACAAGCAGAACTCACTTTTCCACAATTCACTCCAGTTTATAAAAAAAAAATACAATTTCACAATTCCTACATGATTACTGATAACTTTTAATACAAACCCGACTCACAAAACGCAATAAAAATGCGACCATATAAAGCGCCTCCAGTTTCATTGGACTTGGCCAATCCGATCTTTGCTTACTGGGACCACGTGAGTCTCTTCCGCGGTACAACAAACGGCTCGGCCAATCAAATCGCACCGTGTTGGTCTGCCCCCGTGGCGGGCTTCCGGCTTTGGTGCGTTTTCGGTGCTATTGGTTTGACGGGCTCTCCGTTCATGTCGCCGGGATCATGGGGGCCGGCAGGTGTGTAGCGGCCGTTGTAGCCATTGTGCTTGTGTGCGGTCTATCATGTGCATCAGCGGCGGCGAATGAGAGAGAAGAGAAACACGGATCAGTTCCCGATGCGGATGATGTTCAGAGAGGCCGTAGTGATGCGGAAATCGGGCCCGGTGAGCCTGAGGTGGTCGCAGGAACCCTGCCGCCTCCCGCAAAAGACCAGTTTAAAGAAGAACTGGTGGTCAAGCCGCTTCTGTCCGGGGACATTTACTCCAGCTTCCAGTTCCAGACCCGCTGGGACGCGGACTTCTTTGTCCCGGGAAAGAAGGGTACGACGCTCGCCTTCGCCGTGTGGATGTGTTCAAAGCTGGGTGTAAGGGGCTGGTACACTGTCACTAAGAAGGGGTGTCCCCCCCCGGACCGTTCCTGCAGGGGGACCCCAAGTGTGTCGCTTGTATTTGTTTAGCTCACACTTCCCTCCATAGCAAACAAGTCAGAGTGAATGGAGGAGTCGAGAATTCAACAAATTGAAATATTTCTTGTTTAAAAATCCACCACTGAATGGTACTGCTTAGGATGACATTACTCTGCTAAATAAAAAACAGAGGTTACAGCGTGTACTTTCGATGTATCTGACAATACTGGTGGAGGCGGTGGTTACATATGTTTTATAGAACAGCAGTGTGTGAAGACATGAGAAAACAGGTCCATTGTGGCCTTTAGCCTGCAGTTCACCGTGGTCCTGCTGAATGTGTACGGCGCCCCACGTGCTTTGACTGTAATTTCATCTGAGATTTAAAAACAAATTTTAGTGAAAATGAGTGATTTGGTGAGCAAGGCCACATTGACAGTGTTATCCAGTATTTATAAAAAGTACAATCCTTACATGTCATTTTTAACCTGCACTTTAAGGACCCATATCAGGCGCTTAAGAGTGGAAATGTTCTGTAAGTAGTGTGTCTGTGAATGGCAGATGAAAGCAGTGCGTAAGCTTGTTAAAAATGAGTCTTTGTATTTTATCCACGCTCATGGGATTCCTTGAGTATGGGGTTTGTATGGAAAGAGTGCGGATTAACAGTAAAAGTAACGATTATGTTTCGAAATGCTTTTGCGCACACAGTGTCGCACTACCGGCTCTTCCCCAAGTCCATGGGCCAGCTGATGTCCAAATTCTCGGTGCGGGAGCTCCACGTGTCCTTCACGCAGGGCTTCTGGCGCACCATGCAGTGGGGACAGCCCTATCTGCCGGCCCCCCCGGGTGCAGAGCTCTGGGTGTGGTTTCAGGACACTGTCACAGAGTGAGTGCAGTTGAATTTCCTCTTTCAACAAGATGCATTGAATGATGTGCAATTGCATTATTTATTTATAACACAAACTGTGAACGATGCTTATTTTATATAATTCTTCCTGAAAAGAGAATTCGACGAGTGAATAAACCCAGTGATGCACTCAGTAATTGGTGCTGACTGTCCAGGGCTCTGCTGTGAGAGGCCACAGTGGCAAAGGAAGGATTCATGTTGTTATGTGTGTTCCAGTGTGGATGGTGCGTGGAAGGAGCTCACCAATGTGCTGTCTGGAATATTCTGTGCCTCCTTGAACTTCATTGACTCAACCAACACCGTGCAGCCCACCGCTTCCTTCAAGCCCCTGGGGGTGGGCAATGGTAAGGCCTTGTCATGACTGCGTGTCATTGTCCTCAGTGTGGGACACAACTGTTGGCTTGTTGTGTGGGCAAATATTTGGTGTCCTTTTAGCCGCCATCGGCTCTCATCGTAGATGTGCGGCGTGAGCATCTGTGTTGTCACGCTGCAATGGGCCTGCTGTTCCTCTTTGTACACAGTCACAGACCAGCGGTTTCTGCGCTACACTGTATTGCCACGTGAGATTGTGTGCACAGAGAATCTGACGCCATGGAAAAAGTTGTTGCCTTGCGGTTCAAAGGTACACACATTTCTGCCACCTGTTCATTTCAGCCCTGTATACTTTGCTGCGCTTAGAATGAAACAGGCAAATTGTTTTGTCTTGGTTCCAAAATGTGCTAAAGCCTTTTGTTCTTCTGGCTCCTGCGACAGGCTGGGCTGGCAGTTCTGATGAAGTCAGAAAAGCTCTTCCACAGCAGTTTCCTCTCACTTGCGGTTCATATAAGGCCTATATGTCAGGTGAGTCTCCTAAGAGAGACCAAACTTTCACCACACCCCTCAGCACACTCAAGCACTATACTGATGTTTACAGGTTCATTGAGTGTGGATGTTTACACATACTCATTTACTGTCAGATTTCCGATGTTTTCATGCTTTGAAATCACTCAGTATGTGGAGTCTTGGCTCTTTTAGAACAGTATATTTATTTATTTTTTTGCTTCCATCCTGTAAACCACTTTCTGCCAGTTCCTTGTGAACCATTTTCTGCACTGTGCAAAATACACCACAGTTGTTCCTTTTCTGTCTGTTGCAGGACTCAGATTGTAAAGTGACAGCATGGGAGATGAGGCAGACTGTAAATGTGGTGTTTGATCTGCACACCACAGGACAGGGGAAAAGGGGTGAGCTTAAAGAGACAGATGTTTGTAACAGGAGTTCTTCCAATTTAGCATAGTCATAAATAAATCCTTACAAATACTAGCACTGTGGTTCTCTAGAGGTACAGTTTAGTTGTCAGTATACACACTAGTCCTACAAGGTGCAGTTCTCTAAAGGTACAGTAGCTGTTCATGACCCCAAAGTTTTGTCCTGCAGAATGGTCTTTGTTCAAGATGTTCTCTCGCACCCTGACTGAGGCTTGTCCACTGGCTTCTTCCAGTAAGGTGTATGTTGATGTCACAGACAACCCTCAGGTCAGACGTCTCTACTTATTATTATTTTAAAAAAAAAAAAAAAAAAAAAAAAAGCGCTGTATTGTATTTCCCCCCCAAAGTGCTGTGCTTGTCTTTTTCCTACAGGGGGAGCTATTTGAACTAAACCCTGCAGCGCCTTCCCTGGCTCAAGCTGTTGTTCTTGGAGATCGTAGGCATTACGCAGTGTATGACCTCATGGCTCCAGGAACGTTTGGATCCTTGCGAACACTCAACATTCTGCTGCGCTGGAAGACCCCTGACACTGGTAAGACCCACCTGCCTTCCACACACTTTGATATTACAACTATATTAACATGTTAATGGTAACATGGTTTGTTTGAAATGTCATTTAAAATTTGTAACCTCCGTTTAGCACTTTTTTTTTTAAACTCTGCTTATCGACTTTATCAATCAGCTCTTTATTTGTGTAGTCCTTGCTTCACTGCGTTCACATGCTGATGAAAGCAAAAGAGGAACTCTTGATTTGTGGCTGTTGAAGGAAGCGTGCATGAGGTTTTTTTTTTTTTTTTTTGAGAAGACCACTGTTGACCTGAGATTTCTCTCAATGCCCAAGCGGACATGTTGCGGCCCCTCCTACACGGGGAGCGCTATGTGGCAGGTTACGGGCTGCAGACTGGCGAGATTCACACCCTGCTCTACAACAACCACCCGTACCGCGCATTTCCTGCACTGCTGCTGGAAACAGTGCCCTGGTACCTGCGTCTCTACATCCACACTCTCACCGTGAGCAGCAAGGACCATGAAAATAAGCCCAGTGAGTCAAAATTTTGCCCTCCCATTTTTTACAAACCCACTTGTCTTCTCACAGCTGCACACACCTCCATCCCTCAAATTCACTAAAATCAAGGAGCTTAAAGATTTAAAATATACACAAAGTCAGCTGAATGCTGTTTAGTGTTTTTATTATTCGTAACACTTTAGTCTCATACTCTTCACTTCATTAATTCTCGTTTAAACTGCTTTCTCGTTTAACATTTTACATATTCCTGTATTTCTCTGCATTTACTGGGCACTCCTGTCTCATCAGGCTACATTCATTACCAGCCCTCCAAGGACCGCTTGCGTCCACATCTTTTGGAAATGCTCATACAGCTGCCCCCCAACTCTGTGACGGAGGTGACCGTGCAGTTTGAGCGTGCGCTGCTGAAGTGGACGGAGTACACGCCCGACCCTAACCATGGCTTCTACGTGGGGTGAGCTGTTGGCAGCTACTGTGTTTCCTGTTTTCATGTCCAGCTCTGGAAAAAACCTGCTGGTTTGTCCTTTAAATCTGATATTTCGCCTCGGGTGCGTTGTCTGAAAACAAAGAACACTTTGTCTGTTGGGAGATTTTTTTTTTTTTTTTTTTTTTAAACCAAGAAAAAGACTAGGAATGATTTTTGTATCAGGGACACACGGTGATATCAGAATCGTGTCAGTATCTGTAGAAATGTTTCGTTCAGTTTTTCCAGCATCGGACTGATGCTTTCCCTTGACCCGTAAATCAAAACGATATTCAATGACATTTTCATCGTGTTCCAGACGAGCAGAATGTTTATTTGATGCTGAGCTACAGCAAGAAAATATCTGCGCTTGGAATATTTTCAAAGTAAGCGATTGTAACATAATATGTCGTTAGTAACACTTGCTCAGCTAATTTTTTGCTCGGTGGGACCAAAGTGCGAAACTTCAGTACTAAGAGCTTAATCTCTTGCTGTCAGTGCAGCTTCTGATCAACAGTAAGAGAAACAGAATTTTGAGTGATAAGGAAGAGATGCTCATATTGGTTAAGAAAAACCTCCTCCTTTATTCTAAAAAAAAATGCAGCTGCACAACAAAAGCTGATGTTAAGTGATGTTTCTTTATCGTTGTATTGTTTTACCCTCTTAATTTGTTTTATTCTATAGTTATTTTTTTTAACTCAAAGAAAAAGTGTTCTGCAGTATTTAAGGCTACAGCCTGTGAAACTGTTTCTTATTTAAGGAAATACGGTTCATTGGATGCTGTTTGTTTGTAGCCAGTAAGACTAAAATGTTACATTTGTCTGTAATTCTCAATCTAGTTCCATTTTCTCACGAAATTACTGCATATTGGCATCGTTTCAGAACTGCCATATTGGTAAACCCTTATTTTGTATGACTGCAGCATCACTTTAGTCTCTTAATTTGCAGGTCATCTGTGATCAGTGCACTGGTGCCAAGTGTTGTTGCCATGGATACCAACAATACAAAGGACCGTCCCCTTTTCGGTACCTTGTGAGTATTTTCGGCGAGCTCACGTTATTTTAGGTCCCTGAGGCCTGCCGAGAGCGTTGGTGCGCGTGTGTCTGTCTGATATCTTTTCCTCCTCCCTGCAGTTTCCCTTGCAAAGAAGAGTCCAGCTACTTTGTACGCGTTTACACCGAACCCCTGCTGGTGAACCTGCCCACGCCAGACTTCAGCATGCCCTACAACGTCATCTGCCTCACATGCACGGTGGTCGCTGTGGGCTACGGGTCCCTGTACAACCTTCTGACACGCACTTTCCAAGTGGAGGAACCGAGCCCAGGTCTGGTGAAGCGCCTGGCCAACATGATCCGCTACCTCCGCGGTGTGCCGCTGCTGTGAGCTCGGAACCCGGCCGACACTGGGAGATGAAGCCCAGCAGAAACAGGCTGTGAAGGTTCGAACAGTTTCTATGCTGTTGTGCACTGAGGAACAATTTGGAGATCATTTTAACGGTAAACGATTGAGTCTGAGGTATGAAACTGAGAACTTCTCAGTGATATCGGTCTTTTTTTCTTTTGGTACGTGGATTCGGTTTTTATCCGTAGAGCAGCTTTCAGGATGATAGATGGGGAAGAAACCAAAATGACCCCTTTTTTGCTTGGAAGGCAACAGCAAGCATTATGGATGGTTCCTTTTGGTCAACCAGCAAAGAATGTTCTGGAAGAGTGCAGCTGAATGGAAAAGGACTCTCACATGCACCCCAGCAGGAGTCAGCTCCTTATACGAGCAGCTGGCAGATGCATGACTGACGGTGCTGAGGGGGAGCTTGGGAACAGGAAGGGTCCACTGAGACTTCAGCATGGGACTGTTGAACTGGAAAAGGCCGATTCCTTTGAAACTACTGTAACTTATGGGAAATGCAAGATGTCCTACAAAGGTATTTGAAAAACGAGCTAGTTTTGCTGTTTAGTTAAGGTTTGTTTGTAAACAGCAGGAAGCTGTATGTAAAAAGGTATAACGTGCTCCTCAAGTTTCTGTTCCTCCAAACTGGACATTGTTCTTTAAAGTAGTTTACATGTTGAAATCATCAACCCAAATAAGCACTAGAGGATTTTGTTTGTTTGTTTTTAAAGCTTGTGCAACATGCAGGTGTACATGTTTCAACGTTCTAATTAAACTTTACTTGCACTGTTTATTTTCTAAGCCTGACTTTAATGTTGACTGGTTACAGCAAGGTGTCCGCTTAATATTAACTCAATTTATGCTTCTCACATGGAAAAAAAAACAACATTTTGCAAATTTCCTTCAGCTTTACTCTCCCTTTCAAAGAAAGCCTGAGGACTTCCATATATTTCATAAAATAAACCATTCATATCCAGGTGATATTTTGCATGAACAGAGCCAGGTCTGGGTTCCAGTTTTTTTTTTTTTTTTAAATATACATGATGTGGCAGAGGCAGGACTAAGGGCACCACACAGCAGTTCTCCAGCAGAAAGACTAATTCCAGCGTAACATAACTTAAAATACAGCAGACACCCCAGCACCCTTCATAGCCCTCAGACGAACTATAGTATCCCTAACTATGGGGGGGGGGGGCAAAAAGGACCATCATGGTACCATCCAGCAGCTCACAATGATTATACAAGTTCAGTTAGAGAAGTGCTTTCCCCTGGTTGCCCTCACCAGCTTCTACAGGTGTGCAAGAGAGCATCCTCGCCTGGTGTGGGAAGCACAGTGCCTCCAACCAGGGAGTTCTGCAGTGGGTAGTGAAGATGCCCAGCAAGACTTCACCACCACAAGCAGTCATTCAGGAAAACTCACAACATCTCCACACAGTCTGAGGGCCAAAACCACCAGGTTCAGGAGCAGCTTCCTACCACAGGCTGTCAGGTTGCTGAACTCATATCCTATCACTGACATCCAGCCTGTGTGTGTATGTTTATTTTCTTCCTTATGTGTGTGTATTTATCTATACACCATCTTTGGTAAAGATTTTCACCTTTAATATGTTATCTATCCAGTAATCATTCTCAAGAGTTTCCTTCCCCTGTTCTGAGCACCACAGACCTGAGAATCTCCATTTCACCCCCTTGGATACCTGCTGCTGTATAAGGGTGTTCAGTAATAAACACTTCTGGATTCTTGAAATTGTTCTGAAATACCTCAGTGTTGAGGATTACCAAACTGTGAGTAGAATCATCTACAATACTTCACTACTGACCTACGTAGTGTGGCTACTTAGTTTAGACTATGAGTTTAGTTTAGCTGGGGTTAGGAAGGCGGCAGACAGAGAGAGAGAGAGAGAGAGAGAGAGAGAGAGAGAGATGGGGGGGCGGCGAGGACAGGAACGTGAACGACGTCAAAGGAAAAACCGGTTCAAAACCAGACAGACTGATATTGAACTCAAGAGATGTCAACTAATTTACATAAACAAGCCGAAACAAACGTCTCCAGCGTCTGTCGACGTCCTGACTAACCTGCACTACCTGCCCAAACCAAAATTACTCGGATAATTCGCTCCTAAACCGTCGTTATCGAAACAGAGAAACAAACCGACGCGCGTGTCACGTGACGTTCTTACCTGCTCATGTTCCACAAGTCACGGTCAACCACGAATTCATACGAATAACACAGGTGACCAACTGGAACAGGGAAACATCCGAACACATAAGTGTCACCAAAGACAAAACACAAATTAAAAAAAAGAGGCAAACGCGAGTAACAAAGTCGAAACAACGGTGTCAAGCAGCAGGTGATTTGAATGTCGCCGCCTTGAATTCTATTGGGCAGAAGCGTTGGTTGTGACGTCATGGATGATAATGATTGGCAGAAGGATGGGACGCCGGAAATCTGCTAGCAGATAAAACAAACCAACGAAGACAGCAAAACACGTATCGAGGGGTAATAGCAGCTAATATTAGTTTGCTATGTTATTTCAACCCGTTTCTTTCTAGTAAAAAAAATAGAGTGCTTTCTTTTTCTAAAATTAATCTTAGCAGTAAGTGCGGGAAAAATCGTGCACGCGGGCTGTCCCCAGGCCAGCGCTACAGAAGGCATCCATTTTGATCCCTGCTGTAGCCTGAGCTTGGCGAGAATTCCATGCTTTTACAGCAAAGCAGGAAACATTTGACAGTGTTTGCAGGGCAAACGAAGCCATCTAACGATGCAGCTCAAGTTCGAATAGAAGTAGCGTTGGCCGGATTCAAGGCTCCGAGATCTCGCCGTTATAACCATGTGGTAAACACTGGTCTGTCTGCCCAGTCTCGCTGTAGACCAACACAGAAGAAAATGCCGCCATCCCTGTGTTTCTCAACCTGTCAGTGCGTGTACAAGGAATCCGGCTCTGTAAGACGTAGTGTGTGGGACTGTTATTTGCCAATCTGTCATTTTGTAGGTGCCCAGCCTGGTGTGGGGAGATGGTTGCTGGCTCTCTGTCCCTGTGCAGCCCCTAGTCTCCAGCTCCACTGCTGCCAAACCAGAGCATGAGCTGGAAACACTCCTTCCACTGCCAGAAAGCATCTACTGCGAGTTCTTTGTTTTCTCTTTTCCCAACACGAAATTCCAATGTGGTCTTGTTCCCTTTCCAGTGTGAACTGACCGCAACCGACTGGAAAGCCATGCAAGGGATTCATATGACACTCATCATGTCAGGCAGGGGAGAGATGCTGTGCAGAAGAACACCAAGGATATCTACACCTATGTAGACGAAGTCTGGGCAGGTTGTCCGAATATTTTTCTCTCAATATGGTTTGTACTTATAGCTATGTTCCCACTGGTGGGGCAAGTAACCTATGTGAACATATCAAGCCTTCTGGGTAAATATGAACGGAACCCAAGCGGAACGCAAAAGGTTCCTGCAAGGGATGTAGGTTTACCCCCCCCCCCCAACAGCATTAACAGAACTCGCTGCATACACGGCCACCCATTCTGTGGCACTTCTATTCTTCTAACGCCCCTTTGGGACGAGTGACGGCCAGGCGTTACTTAGAAACGGCGCTTTCAGGGACGAATTAGATTTGGATAGCAAGGGATTATTGTATTTGTACAAGGATTTACAGCTTGTTTGTCAAGGCCCTAGTTATTCCTTGCATTGTTTGTTTTTTCTGTTTTATGCTTTTTCTGAATAAAAGTCCTTTCTTGATTTAACTTTTTTTTTTTTTTTATAAATACGTGGCACTCTTTGCTTTCCACACAAGTCAGGGGAGAAGAATCCTCTGATGCTCTTTATCACAGCACGTGAGTGGAGTTTAAACCAGTGCTTGAACCAGTCTGCTACTCAAGTGTTGTTTTTGCTCCTGGAGCCTTTTCTTGTGTCCTGGCACTACTCATAAGCTCCCAGTACTGTTTTCTCACTCCAGCTAAGCAAACTGTTTCACTGAGCTGCTCTCCCAGTAAAGGACAGCTATACAGCATGCCCATTATTTCTAACAACCCTCACAGCTACATTTCATTACCCAGAGTGCATTGCCTTCTACTGTTCGTTCTAAAGCCCTCTTCCCTTTAAATAAGTCGTGAACATCAGCAATATTTCTGTCTCTGCCAATACCAACCTGCGCCTATTAGGGGAGTACCGACACCCCTCAGGCTGAAACCCTGACTTAAACAATGTTATCAAAATCTTTTACCGTCAAACTGCATTACCGAACGCTGTTTTAGCGCGGTGACAACACTCAACTGAAACCTGCACTAGCTATTATGCGCATGAAGAACAGTTTCCCAACAGATCCATTACGGGGATTTAAAGGCAGTTTGAAATCACTGCGATCAGCAACAGGGTCTCCGGCTGAGCGAGTTACAGCTGCAGTTGGCATTACAACAATAACATTATTGAGTGACTTTGCAGAAAACAAGCTGCTTTCAGTAATTCCATCATCCAACGCCAGTTCGTCATTCTGGAGAGGTAACGCTGCTCCAGTACACAGCATCCCCAGGTGCAACGCACTGCCATCACTCCTTTTCGAGATACAAGTCAGCTTTTTCGTGACCATGTCTGGCGGACTTACTATGTTTTCCCACAAATGTGGCTCGCTACTTTTTCCAGAGGAAATGCTGACCTGGAATGTGTATTTTACAGTACAGTCCTGCATGTTTTCTACAGTAAGGAAAATATCTGTAGCTTCCTCCTGCTGCTGCTGTGTAATTCACCCTGCCTAAGTATGGTTTTTATAGTAAAAACATCTTATTTTTGGTGGTTTCAAACATTTATGTTGCTTTAGTGTCATTGTGGCTAGCGCCCTCCTTCAGTACTGTTCAAGGTTGGGCTGGCAGACACGCGATGGTTTCCGTCTCCAGACTGCTTAGGGATTTCACACCTGAGGCCTCCGCCGATAGCCGAGCTGCCGATTCCGTGTGGATTGTGTCCTGGTTGCAAAGACGTGGATCAGCAAAGATTCTGGAGCAGCTGTGGGAATTTGCTAATCTGGAGTACATGAGTTTTGCGGAGTTTGACAAGGCCCCCCCTGGGAGTTACCTCTGCAGACCATCAGTCCCTGTATTAGCAGAGTTCTTATCACGTTCATGACGACTATTCTTACCATGGCTCCAAGAGGGAGCAGAAATTAGATGGGCGTGAAATAAATGTGTAAATACAGACTAATAGGCTGCAACAGAACATTTTTGTTTGGTACCCAGTGGACCCAAACTGTCTACTCACCAAATGTGGCCACTGGCAAGTGTGTTAATGGTACTAGTTTTCGGTGATTGTTGTGATGTAAAATTAGCGGCATGAAGAGGCAATCAAGGCTAGTCTGATAGAAACCATTAAGTAAAATTATATTTTATACTGTTATGTAATGTACATCACTCAAGGTGCCCCCCACGAGGAGCAGAAACCTGACTAATTGGTTGTAATTGACATGCGTGGAGATGGGTCATCTTCACATGGTTGTTTGGTCCTGGACACAAGTGTGTGTGTTATTACTGGGGTGGGCATCATGCCTGCAGGCTTGGGGTTGTGGACCCTGTTAGAGGGCTGTGCGGCCTCAGGCTGGAAGTCGCCTCTTGCTGGGGCCGTGTACCCGAGCAGCCATTTATGGAAACGCCCCGGTGTCTTCGTTTGGCCGAGCAGTGCTCGGCCTCCTCGCTGCAGGCTTAAGAGGAGTGTGAACTTAGGGCGAGTAGGTGTACAAACATACCAAGCGTGCCTTACTTTTCTAGTTTTGGGAAAGGAACTGAAAATTCATGTTTGTGAAGTGACAGGTTGTGTACTGCACGTCTTAACAGCTTAACTGGTTATTTTACATCTTGATGGGTTTCACATCTTCAAATCTGTATTGAACATTCCACTTTTAAGAGACGCAGAACTACATACTACAACTACGTAAACACCTCACGTTTCCCCATACTAGTCAACAGTCCGTTTTACTCAAACGGAACAATAAAACATCCATCTGTAACCACTGGTTGGGGTCACGGGAGTTCAGAGCCCAGCCCAGAATCACTGCACAACAGGCTGTTGAATTAGTCCCTGTCATGGGGTGGAGGTCCATCGCAGGGTGGCTACACACTCCATAGACAGTTTACAGTGACCAGTTCAGTTGAAACACACATCTTTGGAATGTGGAAGAAGTCAGAGGACCCACAGGAACCAGAAGAACACGTGAACTCTACACAAACTGAGCTAGAATGGAATTCATGGCCAAGCCCGTGCAGCCCAGGCGCTGCAAGGTGGCAGCGGTACTTGTTGCAGCACCCCATCACCAAACAAAAGTTACACTGAAACATTTTTATTTTTAAAAACATTTACAACCAGTTGAAAGTTGACAAACATGTTAAGCTTAAGAAAACACTGCCAAAAAAAAAAAAAACTGTCCAACATGAAATGTCATTGCAGGACTTCAGTTCAATAAACCTTGGTGACCAAAGGCACTAAGAGACAAACTTAACTGTTTTCTTTTGAAACTCCATGTCAGGCTGATGTTTCTGTAACATTCCTTATAAGCCAATAATACATCTCGTGGTAAACTAATCTTGTACTAAACTGAAGGGAATAAAACTGTTAGCAAAGACCACACAGTCCGGTCCAGGAGCTGCCGACGTGAGTAGTAGGGTAACAGTACATCCACTACCCCTAAGGTGCTGTGGAATAAGAACTAACATTTAGAAATCCAAATAAACTAAAAAAATATTACAGAACCCTAGTTCATGTAACCAACAGTCCCACCTTCCAGACTAATAAGATAAGAAACACTGCAACTAACCAAAAGCATTCGAACACAAGGTAAACACTTTTACATTGTGCAAAGAGTACTCAAACTCTGAAGTGCTTTATTAAGTACAGAGCAGCAGTATAAGAGCTAAAAGTGAACCTCTTGCTATAAAATTTAAATTGCATTAAAACTTACTTTATTCTAAGCCTAACACTAGGCTAACACTGCAGGATCAAGTCAGCTACTCATGACCAACTGTTGACAGGTCCAGTAGTGAGTACGTGGTGTCTGACAGCGGAAATGCCTGAATTCTAGGTCTCTAACTCACAAGCCTTTAAAGTGAGCTGTATTAAGGCCACGCAACAAAAGGAAATCTGTGTACAAAGGCAAGGCTTCTCTTGCCTGAGTGACGTTGAAAAGCAAGTGCTTTGCTTTCAGATATTCTGAAACAGGTCATAACAACAAATGAAACTTAGAAAAATATTCTGTTAATGCCATGTCATTATCTATAAAGTCACATATCAATATATCTCCCTTTATACATACACATTTCATAAAGGACAGAGAACCTTTTCATTGCTGCTAAATAAGTAGATCCCTTATTTCCATGGGGAAAGGCATAAAATGTTAAGGCCTTTATGCTAAAGAAAAACAGCACACTTTTACTATGAAATGAACCCCTAAATATTGTTCTTCCACACACACACACACACACACACACACACACACACACACACACACACACACACACAACTTCAAAGCATTGCTGATGTTACAGTGAGGGTAGTTAAATCTGACTAACCATGTCTAAATTAGACATTTTCCACTGATTCTACAAGTTACTCTTCTCATATGAACTACCAAGTAATTCATATTTCTAGATGCAGTGGAAAACAGACTACATTTCTGGTTATCCCGGTGTTTGCAGTAAGGCTTGTGTAGAGTGTGCATTTCAAGTGGTATCACCCTTAACTGTGCTTAGATTCCACCTCACTCTCCTCCAAGACCTGTTTTGTCAGATATTCCTTCAAGCTGGGCTGGTTCCCAACATCTATTCCACAGTCCTGGATGTGCTGCAGAAGGGCCTCCCATCGACGCTTGTCCTTGGAGATCTTCCAAGACAGCCTGACATTGGCCTGGAGCAGAGGGACGAGCAGTGGGTGGAACTGCTGCTTCTGCAGGGCATCCTGAGAAGGGGTGAGGTCCTGCAGGGCACGGTCACAGTGCTCTTGGGCCTCCCCTAGCTGCTCCACCTCCTGGAAGCAGGTGACCAAGGCCAGCAGGTTGAAAAGCCAGTGGGTACGTTGCTGCGGGTCTGGCAGCTGCTGGCATCCTAGCTTCTCCTGGAGCCTCAGTGCATTCAACAAGGAGCCCAGTGCCTCTCGGTACTGCCCCGAGCGCAGCAGCACCTGGCCTATTCGCAGATCGCCCAGGTAAAAAAACTGGAGGAAGATCGGTGACCGACGCAGGTCTGGCAGGGAGTAAAGGTGTGTCAGGTACTGTTCGAATGCCCGGCTTCGCTTGGCAATGGTCTCTGCGACGAAGTTCCGGCGCAGCTTCTTGCGGGGGAAGCACACCCCGTCCATTTCATCTCCATGATGTCGCCGGAGTCGGCTGTGCAGCCGCTCGAAGTCGGTGTAGCGGCGTGTGATGACTGCTGGCGTCTTGTCAAAGCTTCCCGACTGGATGACGTGGATGGTGTAGAGCTGTGAAGCGGCAACGTGTTACTGAGGAAAAGCCCCGGAAGCTTCAGCAACACTTCTGACGGCAAAAACTTGCGTACTCACCACATACTTGGAGGAGCCCTCCTGCACTACGCTGGCATTCGTCACCTCAAACACCAGCTTGTCCGGAAGGCTCCGCGTGCTCAGGCTGCGCCAGGTCTCCTGCAGCTGCCGGGTCAACATAGAGGAGCCCGAGGCCGACAGGCCTACAGGACTGACATCTACGGTGTCAAAGCAAAGAGAAACTCCAACTATGAATGGGGCAGTTGAGTCAAAAGCAGCAGTATTCTCTCAGCCGTACAATGGAAGTGAAACCTGCCTACATAAATATGAGTGCAGTTCCTGTCTGATCACGCCAAATATAAACACTACCATTAGCGTGTTCTGAGCATAAAAAAATTGTTTGCTTTACCACTAAACTGCATTTTCTTTTGTATGAGCACTGCTTCATTCTTTAAAATTTACCGCTTTTCCAACGGACACCTCACATCACATAACGCAAACTTCTATTGTGACAGTCAGTGATCGCGATGACGATACGAGATACCTGTGCTGCAAGGCCCGTTCTCTAGAGAATCTCCAAAAAAATCAGAGTCGCTGTCACCCCCCGACATCTCGCCCAGATCCTCCGAGTCCGCAACCCCCTCGGCCTCAAAGCGGAGTGTTCCACCGAGGCGTGCCGAGATGCAATCTGTGTCATCTTCAAGCTCAGAGCTCTCCGGGAAGTCCTCTGTGCTTTCTGAGTCAGCAGGAACCACGCCCTCCTTGAACAGCGTTCGGCGGAGCTTGTCCAAGATCTTGGTCGCCATCTCTTCAGCCCAACACTGAGAAAAGGACATTTCTCTCTATTTTTTAAATTGCATTCAGAGCAGGGATCTTTACACACGACAAACTGACAAAACCTCAGTAACAACCAGCACAACCTCACAGGCGGTTTCTTACACGCTACTTCAGAAGCCCAAGTTGAGGACGGCTAACAAAAACAGCTCAAAAAATTAAGGACGTTGACATGTTTTCCACTTTCAACCAGTTGCGGTTAACTGCTTCCCTGCACTGTTCTGCAGGACATGCTGCATATTGAATACTTTCCTGTAAGGATGTGCACCTGGAAAAACAAGAAATTCTACAACCTCTTTTAAGATGATGTGCAAAGCAGTGATTCTCATACATTTCAGGTGACTCTGGCAGCAGGGGGGGGGGGGGCACGTTAGATTTCTGAAAAACTAACTTAACCAGAAATGCATACAGGGCAGGTGCACATCTGCAGTGTTTCCATGCATTTTCATAAACTTTCTATAACTTTTTCATCTACAGTATAAACTGTCAGCACTCCATCGTGTGACAGCACTGCTGTGCATGTTTTAAATAGTTATCAGATGCATATGTGTAAATAAAATGTTTATTCAATTCCTTTTTTAAATATTACTTTATCTTCGTAAGTGCGAGTGCGTCGTATATTGAGGGCGACGTAAGTCGAGGACGGCGCGCATTTGAAAGATGTAAAAAAAAAAAGTAAACAGTTGATATAAAAGAACCACCGGGAGCTGTCGGTCAATTTAAAGCTATAAAATACTCCATCATAAATAATAAAGAACGACACAAGAGCTCGGCGCTGTGTTCGCTCCGCGGGGGGGTGGCACTATTAAGCAGCAAACTGAGCAATATTCTTTTTAAAATTAAATTTAGACGGTTCTACGCAAGTGTTTAATGTGCCGCAAAATAGCCTCAAAATAAAAGATTTAGGAAGGTGTAACTATACACAGTATGCACAAACACACACTGATATATTTACAGTTTATAATCCATATCGTGCAACTGCACAGGCCGTCTCACCTGATACCAGGTTTGTACACGAAGACACCTCACTGGTTTTGGAAACCATGCGCCACACAAATAAATTCAGCTTAGAAAAGGGATCTGGACGATATCTGACTGCGGCTAAAGTGCGTCTTTAAGGACCCTGTGGCGCAGAGAGCAGAAGCCGAGCGCACGTTCAATGTTTAATGGGAGCGGAGCGGCTCGGGTTCCCGGAGGCCGGAGGGGCCGCAGCGACGAACACCTCCCGTCAGTGTGGAAAAACGCTCGCAACTGCGCTTCCAGTCTGCAAACTATTCATATTGTCAGTGCAGAAACAGTCCCTACCCAACTAGACCGCCACTGTCCACCTACATATTCTGGCCTTCCTATCTCGCCGGGTGGGTTTTAACAGAAGTGATCCTGCCCTTAGCGGCAACTTGTTTACTCGGAGCTCACCGATCGAAATAATAAGTATTCGGAAACATGGCTACAAATGCTTACAATGCAGAGAAATGAGACAGAAAGCAAACCAACAAGCAATGCTTGAGGGAAATAAAAGCTTGTAAAAAAAGGGTTTAGGAAGCAGTGAAAATAGGGAGTCGATGATGTAGCGCCGGACGCGCTCGCCACTTTTCACCGCGAGTCAGCAAATATAGGGCTTCCCACTTCATTCATGACTAAGGCGGCCAGCAAACCACCAACAGATAAACTCAGCTTACTTGTACGATGGAGCACGCGTTTTCGGGGGGGAAAAAACAAAAGTCTTTCCCAACACAGCTACAGGTCGGTAGAGGTGCCTCCCGGGAAGAAGCCGAACTTGCATGGGAGTCGAGAGAGTAGGGATCAGGGAGCGTTTCAGAGGGAGTTTATACCATGTGCCGTAAAGCTCCTAATACACGCGCCATTTGGATGTTCCCTGCACCGCGGGCGTTCAGCTCCTCGTCCTGGAGTAACACAGGATCGACATTATAATTCATATTTATTCGGCGACCCATTATTTTATCCATCGGGAACGGGGAGCGTTTCAGACGGTGAAACCGTATAGTCGATAATACCCGCGCCGCCATTTGAATATGCGCTGCGCCACGGGGATTCGCTTTGTTATGCTGGAGTGACACAGGGTGGAGACGATGATTCATATTTATTTGGCGACATATAACTGGTTTACCTATTTGGGCGTTTTGCCGACCTCCCCAGCAGGGTCTCTCTTGAGGTGTGAATGAGCAGCATTTTGGAGACAAGACAGCACGTAGCCATCGTGCCCCCTGCTGTCCTGACAGCACTAAGTTTAACACTGAGAAAAGTAACACTGACACAGCCTTCGTGCCTGCGATCCATTTATTTATTTATTTATTTCTCATTTTATGCGCACAGTTCTACAAAGAATACATGCTAAACAAATAAATGTAAAGGTAGAATTAAAAACCTCACACCTGCCAGCACTTAAAAGCATTTATACTCATGGCAAAAGAGAAAGAGATTTTTATGTCCTTGACTATGACGAGATGAGAAAAAAGACCTACCGAGGCTGTTAGACAATTAAAACTTATTAATGAAATAAATAAACAACTTGGGATGTCCCTCTGTTAAAGTTTATTTTTACAATCATTAACATTTGTATTCAATTATTAACTTGAGCGCTAAAAAATAAAGTCGTAGATGAAAATGGGAACTGCTCAACAAAGAGTTCAGTTGAAAGTGTCCACTTTTGCTTAATTTTTGTACACTTTTGTGTAAAAAAAAAATAGAACCTCGCGCAGTCAGTAACTTGTCCCGAATTCTTTTACACATTATACCCCGCCTCTGGAGGGCATACGTCACATCCGGTCACGCAACATCACGTTCGCGGCTGTGTTCGGTGTGCAGGACGACGACTAAAGCGGCTTTCTCGTCGGAGTTGAGACACGACTTTGGGAAAATAGAGGAAAACTAAGAAACCGAACTACGATGCCACGCGTCTATATAGGCAGGCTGAGCTACCATGTCCGCGAAAAGGACATCCAGAGATTTTTCAGCGGTTACGGGAAACTCTTGGAAATCGACCTGAAAAACGGGTAAGGCAGACAAGGGAGTCAAGTCCGGGCTTGGCTATTTACGCGGAAGAATTATACGCATTTTAAAATATCGAGTGTAAATGTTCGGTTTTCCGGGAAACCTTCGCGTATTAGTTAATTTCAGATAAAAGAACTCAAGCGAGACGATAAAGTTAATAGTTGCGTAGCTTCTTCTTTGCCATGCGTGCGCGAATTGCCGCGTGGACAAAATGGCGGCTTTGGTGCTCGCGGTGGATAATAAGCGCGCTGCGTTGGCTCGCGTGGCCTACTGTCGGCTCGCGGCCCGCGCTCCCCGCTCCCCCGGGGCGGCCGCTGTGCGCATCCGCGCCGCCGTTCGAGCTCCGTGTCGTGAAATTTGCTCAGATCTCACAAATGTTGCTGAATTTTAACAAATACCCCCCGCCTCGCTGCGGCCTGTACTCTGAATCCCAAATCGAGGCTAACATTTTTAGCACCATGTGCTAAAGGTAACGGGCATACCGTTCGTCTTAGTTGCATTCCTTTTGACTTTATACAGTTAACGTATTTTGGTAGGATAATATTAAAACGCCGCCGCCGAACCGACTTACTGCACACAGGTGGCGAGATGAACCATAATTGCACAAGTTTACCATTAAATACTTCAGAAGAGTTATATAAACATGAGGAAATACTGAAATGTCACGAGACCCACTTTGAGAGACCACCTAAGTGTTTCAGTTCATTCCATCGCCCCTTTTTTTCCTCAGTAAAGGGAGTGAGTTAGTTTAATATGTAAACAGCGAAATCACATAAAAAGTAAAGGTTTCCTTTGGTCCAGGACAGTGGTGAATGTGTTGGTTTCCTCACTTGCAGGGACTTTTAAATGTGAATTTATGCAAATACAAGTGATGACTTTTAAGTATTTTCCCAGAATCCTTTAAACCGTCTCCAGAACACAGAACTATGTGTAAACTGACACTGCCCCTCATGCCTTTGCTTATTATTACTAAAATTCCTAATCTGGTGCATTTGTCCAAGATGAATTTGAACGGTAGTAAACTTAATTATTACTTACTTGTTTATACTGCAGGATATTGTTCTAGAATAATGGAGGATAAGTAATCTGTACAATTCCTGTCATGTTTTTCCCTGCTATTCTGCTGGTCAAGAAAATGATTTGTCTGGTCCAAAGGGTAACCAGGCAGGTAAATAATTAATCATAAGACTTGACCTGACATTTTAAATTGTATAAATCTGGGGTCTAACCTAGCACAAGAACGTGTCTTGTAACTCGAGAATATTTGATGTCTGTTAACTGCTCTTTTTTGTGCCAGCTATGGTTTTGTGGAGTTTGAGGACACCCGCGATGCGGACGATGCCGTGTACGAGCTCAACGGAAAGGAGCTGTGTGGGGAGCGGGTCATCGTAGAGCATGCCAGAGGACCGCGCCGAGATGGATATGGTAGGCCTTGGGGGTGTCCTGGGTCCAGTAACTGCCACACATTAAAAATAATTGAGCCTGCTCCTCTTGCCCCTCTGGTTTTTAAGCTGTTCTTCAAATCTAAGTTCATGTACGCCTTGATTATTCTTTAAGGAAGGAAAACAAACTGTTTGTATTTCAGAACAGTGTAGTTTAGCACACAAATGCTTTGTTTGGGAGATTTACAGTCTTACCGGTGGGTAAATACAAGTGTAATTGCAGTTAGACATCGAACGAAAAGTGAACTAAAATGCAGTGATTTTGGACTTGTCACTCTTGTTCCATTACTTGGATGGGTGTCTATCTAAGGGACAATCAACAATGTCATACACGCAAGAACATGCATTTAATGAAGAATGTCTTCCATCTCCTGTCCCCCAAATATGACGTTTTCCCTACAGCGTCAGATTGGAGTGGATTTTACTCTTCCCCTTTACTGATCAGTCCCAAGATGGTGCCAGAAAATGAGAAGGGTTTCTTTCTGTGGCAAATATGGATTAGTTACATTTTTCACTTAATGAATTTGGGGGGTGGTGGGTGTTAGGTTGGGTGTATTTGTATGGCAGCTGCGAAAATTGTAAATTCAAAAAAAGAAAAACACTGTAGAAAATGGCATCTGTCAAGAACAGTTATTTTCCCCATTAAGACTTTTTAAACCTGCACATCAGCTGTCATGTAAATAACCAAGGGTTATAATTTTGTGAAGTTGCAATGTATTTACCTTCTCAATTCCACATTAACAAAGTCCTTGATGTTTCAATTTGAAAGAGTCCAGTGCGGGCTGAGTCCGAGTCCATTGAGGCTAAGATGACTGCCTGTCCCGTGTGGCCTTGGCTTTCACCTTACAATGTGTGTGTGACCTTTGCCCTTTGACCCTTTGGCTGACCTAACCGGAAGCCATGATGACAACAGCCTTTTGCCAATAGACCAGGGTGATGGTGAGGAATCCCATTGGTTTTTATGTTGAAAAAAAAAACAATTATGGAGCGGTTTAGCTGAAGCGTGATGTTGCCGCAGTCTGTTCTGCTTTGTAAAAGAGCAGCTACGTTACAGTGCAAAGCCCGGTTGGCTGTCGTCAGTCAAGCAGTGGGAGAGCTTTGCAAGTAATTCAATTTTGGTAGTCCTGCTCCTTTTAAATGTAATGTCTTCTAGAATCACTTTGTAGCAACTGTGTACATTTGCCTTTTAATAAACTTGTTTCAGCGGATTCATGGTTTTATGGAGAACTCAAAAGCATTTTTCCTCTGATCATTACTGGCTGCCATTGCTGATCACTGGACGTTTGGCCAGGAACAGCAATACAGACAATTACTGTAGAAACTCGCATCTACATAATGGCAGACAGGTTGGAATTGGCTGAGGGGGTTTTTGTTTCCTTTTTTTCAAGGGTCATTTTGAGCATGAAGGTGTTTCTTGTACAAGTCCACAAGGACTGCTTTCAGGGTCCAGAGCCAGACTCGTCACATGTGTTGTCTTGATAGCAGCCCCTTGAATTTTTTTCTTTTCTTTTTTTAAATTTTAGTGAAGAATATGCCTGTTTATCAGTTTGCAATGCTGACTAACATCTTTCTCCTGTTGTTTAAAGGCAGTAGTGGTTACAGCAGCAGGAGCCGTAGCGGCAGGGATAAATACGGACCCCCCGTTCGCACTGAGTATCGTCTCATTGTGGAGAACCTGTCCAGTCGGTGCAGCTGGCAAGACCTCAAAGTGCGTAAGAGTTGAGGTTTTTTTTTCCATCACATTTCTGTTGAGTGTTTGTACAAAGAACTATATTTACGAGTTTGTATCCTCATCCTTGCAGGATTTCATGCGGCAAGCTGGTGAGGTAACGTATGCAGACGCTCATAAGGAGCGTACCAACGAGGGAGTCATCGAGTTTCGTTCCTACTCTGACATGAGGAGGGCCCTGGACAAGCTGGATGGGACAGACATCAACGGCAGGAAGATCCGCTTGGTTGAGGACAAGCCGCGTCGTCGCCGCTCCTACTCTGGCAGCCGATCCAGGTGGGGGTTATCGCTCTTTCAGCAGAACCGCTTGAGAATAGTGAAGATCTCCCTTGTTTACTTCTGGAGCCTTTATCACGTTTCAGAGTTGAGACTTTAACTGCTTTTTTAAATCAGCATTTGTGATGGAAAATATGGTAATTTTATGGTATTTTTTTTATAGTAAACTTAGAGGTTATGGTTTTTCACCCACTTGGGACAAACTTAAACCTAGAATTCTATTTTTTGCGCTGCAGAAGATTCCTGTTGCTTGAGCACTACGGTCCTCACCAGTTGTTCATGCTTGCTTGTATGCACGTTAGGAATGAGGGGCTGTTTGTCAGGAGTCTCTCAATGTTGTAGGTCTCGCAGCCGCCGTCGATCTCGTAGCAGGAGCCGCCGTAGCAGCCATTCCCGAAGCAACTCAAGATCACGCTCACGGTATGTGGCCTAATGTTTGATGATTCCACTCGTTTTCCAACAGCACAAATAACCTTTCGTTGATATCCCCCCCCACAGGTCCCGATCCCGTGGAAGGAAGCCGTCCCGCTCCCGTTCTCGAGGAAGGAAGCCGTCCCGCTCCCCTTCTCGTGGAAGGAAGCCGTCCCGCTCCCCTTCTCGTGGAAGGAAGCCGTCCCGCTCCCCTTCTCGTGGAAGGAAGCCGTCCCGCTCCCGTTCTCGAGGAAGGAAGCCGTCCCGCTCCCGTTCTCGAGGAAGGAAGCCGTCCCGCTCCCGCTCGCGTGGCCAGAAGTCCCGCTCCCGCTCGCGTGGCCAGAAGTCCCGCAGCCGATCTGCTGGGCGCAAGTCTCGCTCAAAGAGCCTTTCCAAAGTTAAGTCAGAGCGCGACTCCCGCAGTCGGTCCAAGGAGAAGTCTGTTGACAAGAAGTCCCGCAGTCGATCCCCTTCCCCCATGGAGAATGGTAAAGCAGAGCGCACCAAATCCACCTCTCGTTCCCCATCCCCCCAGGCTGAAGACAACCATTCCAAGTCTCCTACCAAGCGCTCGGTTTCCCGTTCTCCATCCCGCTCCAAGTCCCGGTCCCGCTCCCGCTCCCGTTCCAGATCTGCATCCCAGGACTAATTCAGAGATCTCTAAACCCACACTATGCTCTTTTGGGTAAATTTCTTCAACTAGGGGTGGCTTTATTGGTTTACACAGATTAGACTGCAGCTTAAGATGTTCCAGATTTGATCAGCCATTTATTATGTCAAACATTTGGTGCAAAAGCTGCTTTTCTCAATGAATGTTTTAAATGTTTTGTAAATGGTATGAAAAAGATGTGATGTGTAAATCAGGGTTGTGTGTTAAGATACAAATCTGAGGAGCTACTGTACGGAACCAGTTTTTGTAATTCTACTGAACCATTCTGCTGGTATCAATTTTCTCCTATATTCTGGCTGTTTTGTTTTGCCTAAGCAGTGCTTGCCGCGCAGTAGGAAGGACCGGTATTTGCAGTGATTTATGGGATGGCCGCTGGTCATTGTAAAACTCATTTGCGGATCATTTAGTGCAGCCTTTTCTATTTTCTATATTCAGCTGCTTAAAATCCCTTTTTTTTGGATTAGTGGAAAGTTTAGGTTTAATGATCAAGCAGGTTTAACTACCCTTAAGTGGTTTTTGTTTTCGAGCGAAATCCCATGGAAAGCATGTCATGTTTTTACTGTACATTAAAATTCTTATTAAAAACTTATCTGATTTTTTTTTTTTGAACAAAACTCGCCCTGTGTGAATAGACCCTTCCAACCAAGTCAGGGGTCGGCTGTTCATGGTGCCACGTCCACGTCGTCATTTGTTCCCTACAAGTTTTATTTTCATGTCCACCGATCCACGTCTGTCGCCGGGCCCCCCTGAGTAGGCGCGTGCCGCGCGACGTCGAGGCGAAAACGCCCCCGGCGAGCCGCCGTTGCTCGGACATTAGCGCACACTTTGAACGAGACGCGAGGGAGCCGCGCATGCGCACTGGGCTCCGCGACCTGCAAAGACGAGTGGCTGGTAAGAATATTTTATTCCCGTCTCGTGCAATACAGGTACAAATACTTGATATATAGGTCTTTATTAAAAAGTCGACTTTGCTGAAATAAATGCTACCAGTGGCGGAATAAATGGCAAAAAAGGAAGGGTCTGTTCTTCCGTCCGTAACATATTGCTGCTATCTAAACATGCAGTAGAAATCAAAATTAGGAACGGAATCCAATAACGTTCAAACGTACTTTTTACAGATTAAACGTGCGGCGTTTTGCGCTGATATAATTTACAGCACGCGACCTCTGCGGCTCTGTCCTTCATTGCATAATGCGAACTAAAGATGGTTTTCAGCATCCATACCGTCTAGGGGGTCCTTTAGCGAATCGCTCCTGTTTTCCCCTAAAATACGATTCGGTCATCTTTTTTTTTTTTTTTTTTAATCTTTCCGCCATTTTGCCATGAAATGTGGAGGACTTGCTTATTTTCACTCGGTATTTCTAGCGCGGGGTGATGTGTTTGCAGCAGCGGACGGGCGCGTTTAAAACAAAGGTTCGCCGCCCGGGATGGAGCGGAGCGACGGCGCTCACGTGAACCGTCGGCCGGCCGGCGCGTGCCCGGCTCGTGCCTGCGAGCGGCCACAAGGATCGATGCGGTTTTTCGGTTTTATTGTATTTCTGTGTTTTGACGCTGTGTGTGTGTGTGTGTATGTGTGTGTGTGAGACGAGCGGAACGCTCAGCGCGCTTCCTCAGCACTTCCAGCGGAGCTCCGACTGAACCACTCGCTGTCATGAGGGAGGGCGCCGCTCACGTGGCTCATCCAGGATTTGTGTTTCATTTTTTTTTTTATCACCCACCAGTATAACTAGCTGCGCATACAGATGAGCCACCGCCACCATTGTTTAACTCGACCAGCCCGCACAGATGCACCTGCTTGTTCGCTCTCACGGCGTAAATATCTGGAATATGTCCCGCATAAATGAGACGCAGTCGGGCCGCGATCGCATCACTTAGAAATAGATTTACACGCACATGATTACTATGAACTACAGTGTTTCTAAAAAAAACATTATTTCTGTCAATTTTTCAATTAGTGAGGACATGCTGCTAAACTTAGGATGTTAGATGTTGAACGTGAATCCACGCAGGTGTCAGACACCACGCAGAGACTCTTAAGTCCTTGAATGTTATGGGTTGTAAATTATTTGACGCGGTGTTGAAGAAAAGTGAAAATCGAGCTAATCTCTGCATTCCATTCTGCATTTATTCACAGGATGTTTTTCTACTCGTATTGTTGTAAATCTGTGATGCATTTACCAAGATATCATAATTAAGACACCTTTTAATTTTTGGCTCTTTATTCCCGGAATTGTGGGGATTCTGGGTATTTTTATTTATTTATTCGTTCTATCTCAGCTACTGGTTGAGCGTTTCGTGGGAGAAACCTCACAGTTCAGATCACCCGACACTCAGTACCTTAGCTGAAGATTAGTTTGTGTTCTGCTTTTTTGCACTTTGTTTTGAGTCAAGACTGGACTTTAAATCTTAATTCTTCAGTGTATTAAATATTCATCAAATCCATGTTTAAAACACTCTTATAATAAGCGTGCACATAGTATCGGTTTCAGACCAGCAACTAAATCTGTGCCGAGTAGATTGTTCTTTTGCATTAGTGAGAATAATCGATAGGTTTTCAGCTCTCTGCTAAATTTTATTTTCAGATTTTCAGTGAGTTTTGGAGTGCAGGTTAAATGCTTGCAAGATTGTTTCAGATAAAAACCAGCACACAAGGGTCCAGCAGGATTAAGGAAGTTCAGGCAAGCATGCTTGTGAATCACAGGTTGCTCACCTCACCCTGGATGGCCGTAATCCAGCAGGTTTCAGACAAAACGATATTAATGTTTAAACATTAAAATTCCGCTCCCCCCAATTGCTGAGGACTCCCGCTTGTCAGAATTCCTTTCAGTCGACGAAGACGTCACTGCTGTGTTGGCAGCATTGTTGGGATTATTCCCAAATCTTAAATTAAATTCTACATGTAAATTCTGATTGGATTAAGCGTTTCCATTTTTATTCATTTTATTTAATTGTACATTTAAAAAAATCCACCCATTATTAGTAACAGCTTCATCCTGCTCAGGGTGCCAGTGGTCCAGAGCCTAACCCTGAATCACTGGCCATTAGGCTGTGAACCAACCCCTGAACGGGATGCCAGTCTCTCGCAGGGTGGTCACATGCACACAGTCCCAATGATCTGATAACCTGAAACACAGCTGTTTGGACTGTGGCAAGAAAACCACAGAGACATGGAAAGAATATGCACACTCCACACAGGCTGAGCTGGATTTGAACCCGTGGCCAACCAGCCCGTGCAGCGTGGGGGCAGCAGCTACACTCGCCGAGTCCCCATCCTGCAGCTCAGTTTAAGGGAGAAAACAGAAACATATTTACATATTTGACATTTTAGCTATTCCGCGAGTAGCACAAACATCTACAAGAACTTAGCAAAAGAGAAGATAATACAGTTAAAAAAAAAACACATTTATAATGTTTTTCAGACATTAGATAACATGACAGGCAACACCGCCTTGTCCTTCATGCACTTAAATTGTAGTTATTTTTAATAAACAGCTATTTAAATCACACACCAGCTAAATGAAGGCATGAGACAAACAAGCTGTGTTTTAAAGATCGAATATCTGTGTAAAGCTCTTTGTGCTGTGAAGCACATTGAGGAGGAATTTGGAAAATGATGCCGGACATGAGACACAATCTTTGTAAAACTGAAAGAAGCTTTGGCTTAAAGAGGCCAACATTCGTGTTCAGTCCAGTCCATCTTGAGATGGATCAGTGTAACCTGCAGTCCCTGGGGTGGGGCTGGGTTTTTTCGCCACGAGACCCATGTGAGCAAACAGGTGTTATTTTGCACCTGTGGCTCACATCTCCTGATCCACAGCTGTGCAGATACCCCAGAACAACGTCTGTTGGCTTCCACTTCTGACTGCCAGGGACACCCAGCAAGCTGCAGGCCTTGCTGCCACCTGCAGTGACGTCGGGGACATAGTTCAGCTGACACCGGATCAAGTTAAAAAGATCTCGTGTAGTTTTCGGAATATAATTTTGTAAAAATAAGTCCTATCTATTGGGCAAAAGGAGAAATTCCGTTACGATGGAGGGTGAAAGTGAAGAAACGAATGCGGTATAACGTCGTCTGTTGAACGTTATTTTCCTGATTTATAAACAGCATCGCTGAAGCTCGGCTGCAGTGGAGCGAACTGCTGTGTGTGATTTTCCTTCTTTCTTTTAAAGTTGAAAAACGATGACCCACAGACCCAACGAAAACAAACTGATGTCATTTAGTAAAAAGGCGCATTAAGGGAAACACTTCCGGAGAAAAAGACTCGTGGGCCGCAGGTGCTGGATTAGTGTTTTGCTTCTCTCGCCAGCGGCGCTGGGGGACGGCAGTTATGAGTGCCAAAGTGGACCTAGAGGTCCGGAGCGTAGGCGGCGACGCCCCCGCTTCCGACCCCCCCGGGATTGTCCCGCCGGAGGAGGGTTTGCCGCAGAGACTCTGTCAGCCGACTTCCACGTCTCTCGTTGTTTCAGGTAACCGAGTCTCTCACATCGAACTTGTCAGAGCATCTCTGTTATATCTGCCCCCAGAAACCTTCAGTCCCTCAGTTGTGGAATGTCATGTTATTGTAGCACATTTACATACATCTCATTTGTTCATTAAGCCCCTGCTACACTTTTAAATATTTGTTAGCATTTCCAAAAACAGCGCTAGTTTTTTAAATGCATTTTTTACTTACGGAACAACTTACCCCTGTAAATCTAATAGTTTAATTTAATTATCCCAGAATAAAGCTACTTTTTAAGAGAAGGGAAAATAATTTAGAGAACTTAACAGTAAAATTTCTGGAAAGATGGGTCAAGATGGGGCTCCAGTCCTCCAGACCGTGTTCCGATTTCACCCCTAAGTGAGAGAGGATTGTTTCCCGTAGCGACGCTGAGATGGCCGGGTCAGTCGGTTGAGCGTGAAGGTTTGCATGGTCTGCTGCTCTCTCCACAGCCAACACTCACATCGCGCAGAAGGGCGACGTCCCGCACGGCACGGCCGAGGCGGCCAAAGGTGGCGGGGTCGGTGAGCTTGACCCTTCTGCCCTGCCACCCCAGGTGGGTGGCACCTGCAGCATCGTCCACGTGCTGGAGTGGAAGGAAGGGATGGCAATTCTCCCAGGCAGCAACCTCAAGGTGAGCATCCTGACACACACCCCCCCCCCGATATAAAACTCCGCGAGAGCCTACGGTCCTCCGCGTGCGCCTCGACTTGCTGCTGCACCCGTGTCCCCCGTGCCGACGTTGCGCCGCCGTGTGCCTTGCAGTTCCGCATGAGTGACTGTGGCACGCTGGAAGTGGTGAGTGACAGGAAGGTGACCTGCGTCAACCCGGCGTGCGAAGCACCTGCTACGAAGGAGGAACATGCAGAGAAAAGGCCTGCCAGGAAAGCGGCTAAACCTGGCACGTGTGAGCAGATTCCCCCAGTTCCAGAAACCCAGGACAAAGGTATTTGGGATCAAACTAACGTAAAGTTTGGGGACTGTTTTTCAGTGTAGCGATGTTCTCCTGCTGGTGTCCTGTCCTTTAGGGCTTAAACGTAATGACAAACATTGTAGATGGCATCGTCCTTGCGCTGTTGGTGTCACACCTACAGATGGCATTGCTTTTGGGCCGGTGCAACTGGAGCAGCCCATCAAGGAAGAGCCTAAGCTTCAGGAGGGTCCAGGTTACCGTGATGGCTTTGACCAGGAGAAGAAGCCCTCCCTCGAGGAGCTGCGCAGAGAGTCGGTGAACAACAAGTAAGAACCTGTGATTGAATCGCAGAGCGGGAACCTTAAACTGCGGGAGCTCCGCTTCTCTTTGAGGTTAGAGGTTCTCGTCGTTGTAGCTGTCTTTTCGGTTCATTTTCAATTCTCAGGATCGAGACAGATGGGAAGACATCCGTGCACCAGGTGACAGCCTTGGACCCAGAGCTGCTGAAGCCCATGAAAAAAAGGAAGAGGAAGGACTACGCCAGTCCGTCCGAAGAAGAGTCCGAGATAGAAGCCATGGTAGGGTCCAGAGGTGACGTTCACTATGTTCCAGAGCACAGGAGAACAGAATCTGACACACAGGTTTATTTGACACGATGCACTTGTACATATTTTTCATGGTCTTCTCTTTCTGCGCTTACATACAGTATCTTTTTTCTTTGGAATCGTGCACATTGTTATGCACTGAAATTTCGCAGGTCGCATCTGATTTGTTACTGTCGTTTCATTTCTGTTGAAGGAGGAGAAGTCCGACAACCTTAAAACGTGCAGTTCGGCAGGAGACGGCAAACAGAACAGACCAGGTTTGGACATGGTGGCGTCACCTGGATTGTAGCCCGAAATCATGCACCCAAATGACCACATTTGCAAAAGTTCTTCTTACACTGACAACAAAGGGGGTTAAGGGTTGGGTATTTGAAGGGTATCGTGTACAGTATCGCCGGAAAAAGGGGGCAGTGAAACCTCTCTGGTCTGTAAGCACTCACTTGTTTGATACAGAGCAGCACAGGGTACAACAAGGACGACTAAAAAGTGACGTGTGGAAATAATACAAGACTTGAGCTGCTCTAATGTTATTGGCCCCTTTTGAACGATTCAGATCAGTTTTGTTTGAAGAACTAGGTTCTCGCAGCAGCGAAATGAAACTCGCCTCCAATAAACTGCCAGATCTCACAACGTTGATTAACCAGTGAATTGCAGCTTTAATGGTCGCTTTCATCCCCTGTTCCTCTTGGACAACAGCTGTATGAGTCCATCAGGAAAACTATTGTCGCCAAGCATAAAAATTCCAAAGGGTACAAAGCTGCCTCCAGAGACCCTGGTATTGCCGTTTCCGCAGTTCTCAATGTTTTTAAGAAGTTTGGTGCTCACGGAGCTGTCACGACCCACCCAGGACATGGTGGAAGGAGGAACTGGTCAAAGACATCTTCAAAGATGGGTCCAATCGTGTAAAACATCCAAAGAGCTTAAAGCTGACCTGGAGCGATCCGGAGTACCACATGCTGCACACCGAAGCGTAAAAAGGCACGAATGACCTTTGGCCCAGACCGACCTAGAGGACCCAACATCCGTCTTGGAAATGTTCTGTGGACTGATGAAACCGAAATGGAGCGCTTTGGCAACGCAGATAAACAACAAATAAATTTGTTTATTGACAACAAAATGAATCTTATAAGGAAAACACCACCCAACCTACAGTTAAATACGGTGGAAGTTCCATAATTCTGTGGGCCTGTTTTACGGTCTCTGGTCCTGGAGGTGTTGAAAATATTAAGGGAATTGTGAAATCAGGGGATTACCAAGGTGTTTTAGAGTGAAAGATGTTCCCCGGTGTCAGAACCCAGGATAGGTTGATCATGGGTCCTCCAGCAGAACAATAACCTTAAAACACATATCCAAAAGCACAAAATGGTTAAAAAGGAGAAAATTGGCTGTTAAACTGGGCAGTGATGAGTCCTGATACCAGTCTGACTGAACTTGGAAAGGGCCGAGATCTGCTGTTGGTAAAAGGAATCCTGCAAACATTCAACAACTACAATAACCTGCAATTAAAGAATGGGAGAAACTACCAGCAGAAAGGAGCCAGAAGCTTATAGATGCCAAACTTTGGTGGTTGATATCATCACCAAGGGTTGTCCAACCAAGTATTAGCGAAGGTGCCTTTGATACTGTCCAGGTTATACTTTCTTTTCCTTCTGCCAAAGAGCTACATGCATTCTGATGATCAGAAGTTGGTAAATTTCCAACTATTTCTGAAGATGTTGTACATGATACGCCTGAAATGCAGGGAAGCCAAGACTACTGACCAGAATTATATACTCAACTTTTCAAAAGTGACCACCACATATCATTATCCACATACGTCACGACAGCTGTTTGTGAAATAAACAGCACGGTTTGAGTAACAGAACTTTTTGGAGATATGGGGGCTGCCTCTGAGGTGGAGTGAACATGCTGAGATCACTGAACTGTTTATAGCATGAGTGTATGGAAGGAAGAGATGCTTTGATTGAAATATCAATCAGGAAGCCAGTGGTTTTTGTCTGTAGCCCCCTAAAGTCCTTTCTCCTTCCTGCAGGCCAGTCGGAGGCCAAGAAGGAGCAGTGGACATGGTCTCAGTTCCTGGAGGAGCAGAGGGCTGTAGCTGCTCCAGCCAAACTTTTCCAGGAGGTATCGCAGCTCTGCTTTATTCATACCTAACTGCAATCTGAGAAGGTGGAAGACCCTGCTTATTGACTTCTGTGGCCTCAAACTCTGTCCTTGAAGGTGATGATGTAAGCTATTGGTCCTCTTTCAGTCTCAGCGGGTCCAACAGAGGAAGAATGGCTTCCGACAAGGCATGAAGTTGGAAGGCATCGATCCCCAGCACCCATCCATGTACTTTGTGCTGACTGTGACTGAGGTACCTTGCTGAAAGGGCCGTTGTGTTTTGGCACTTGCGGTTCGAGTGTGTTGTAATTCGTGGGCTGGGTGTGAGGACTGCTCTGTGCATCGGCATCCTCCTCGCCTGACTGACCTCATCGTGGTGGGTCGCATAGCGTTACACTTGGACGGAGTTGCCCTTGGGCTTGAGAAGATCTTCGTTCTGGCCCTTGTCAGGTGTGTGGATACAGGATGAGGCTTCACTTTGACGGGTATTCCGAGTGCCACGACTTCTGGGTCAATGCCAACTGTCCCGATATCCACCCAGCCGGCTGGTGCGAGAGGACAGGCCACAAGCTCTACACACCCAAAGGTCAGAGGGCACTGGCGGGGAGGACGTTTTCAAAGTGTTTGAATGATCTTAAGAAATGCCCCATTTTCACGTTTTTGTCTAACAGGGTATAAGGAGGAAGAATTCTCCTGGTCCAGCTACTTAAAACTGACAAAAGCACAAGTGGCCCCAAAGGAACTGTTTGTCAGCCCTAGTCGAGTAAGACTTTTCCCTCACCAAGTATGACAGTGTGGGTGGAATTCAGGTAGGGAAGATGAGTTACATCTGTGACCCCTTCCTGGGCTCCCTCTGTTTAGAGTGAGACGCCATGCAGCTTCGAGGTGGGGATGAAGCTGGAAGCTGTAGATCGCATGAACCCTTCCCTCATCTGTGTTGCTACAGTGACTGATGTGGTAGACAATCGTTTTCTTGTGCACTTTGACAACTGGGACGACACCTACGATTACTGGTACGTTTCCAGCAAAGCATGGCAGTGGCTGGCCACAAGTGCAAGCAAGAAAGCCTTCGCACTGGTGTGCTTCGCATACTCACGTCGTCCCTCAAACCCTTTGCCTCCTTCTGCAATAGGTGTGATGCCAGCAGCCCGTACATTCACCCCATTGGCTGGTGCCAAGAGAGAGGCCTTCCCCTCACTCCACCTCAAGGTGATCGAGAGTTTCTCTGGCCGCTTGCATGTAGGCATCTAGAAGGGTCACACAGACTAACATATTGTCTCCATCCCTTAGATTACCCAGATCCAGACAGGTTCTCCTGGGAGAGGTACCTGGAAGAAACAGGATCTACAGCTGTGGCATCAGAGGCCTTCAAAGTGGTATCTTCTCTTCTATTCTCTTCTCTGCTCAGATCTTTAAAATGAGTCAAGTTCGACACAAACTCAGCTCTCGAATAAATATTAATGAAAATGTAGTTATTAGGATTCCCGCTGTCAGTACTTTTTTTTACAGTCATCAGGCTATGTGCCTGACAGCTGTTGGTAATGCCCCCCCCCCCCCCCCCCCCCCCCCCCCCCCCCCCCC
>UFQX01000033.1:623447-658390 GCA_900497675.1 Arapaima gigas
AACCCCCCCCCCCCCCCCCAGCGTCCCCCCCATGGGTTCCAGGTGCAGATGAAGGTAGAGGCTGTGGACAAGCGAAACCCGGCTTTGATCCGCGTTGCCACTGTGGAAGATGTCGACACGCACAGAATTAAGGTTGGACGATGATGGGTTGCACGAAGCTGTAAATGATACCCACGTCATTTAGACTTACCGGATTCTTCCCGGAAGCGCATAGAGCCCCCCGCCCTGACACGGAGGTCTCCCCTATGACACAGATCCACTTTGATGGCTGGAGTCATGTGTACGATGAGTGGATGGATGCAGACCACCCGGACCTCCACCCAGCTGGCTGGTGTGAAGAAACTGGGCACCTCCTGACACCGCCCCTCCGTGAGTCCAATGCCCAGCCACCCGGTAACAGCCAGTCTCCTGTTTTCTACCTAACTAATCACGCAGCATTTTCCCTCCAGCAGAACCTCTCCGTGGTCCAGCGCTGGCAGCGCCGTGCCGCTGCAGACTCATATATCTGTGTGATACTGGGAAGAAATGTGCTCATGCTTCGAGGGCCAATAGTCCTGTTTCTTCACAGCGTGAAGAAGCACCTGCTGAGATGGTTTGCTCTGTGCTTAAACTTCTCATTTTGTCGCGTCTGTTTTTTTTTTTTTTTTTTGCTTGTTTGTATACGTTTCTTCGTCGGGTCGGCCGCAGGTCCTCGAGAGCCGCCAGTTTCAGGACAGGCGAGTTTCTCCTCGGTGCCCTGTAAAGGAATAACTCATTCGAGAAACACCAAGTACAGTTTCCACCACAGGTAAATGCGCAGCGCACGGACACCCAGTAGATGCGGAGTAAAATTGCACGGCTTCAACATTTCTATTACGCAGACCAGCGTGCAGCCCTTAGGTCATACAGCATTTCAGGCTTAAGCGGGAAAAGGCTAAATGATGTCAGAAAAGGTGTTCATTGCTGACCCGGGTTTCTAGTTGTCTCCATGCAGGCTTGTTCATGCAGGACGTGCACTTTTCAGACTTGGTTGCGTAGGGTTTGCCTCATTATATCAAAAAGAGGAACTTGCTTCATAGCTGCAACTGTGGACGGGGACATCACATGTGTTACAGCTTTTGTAAATAAAAGATTCCCGTTTGTGAAACCAACCTTGAAATCATGGGTTTCACACGTCGGGATGGAGTCAACACTCATACTCACTTGCTTTTCGTTTACTGGTCATGAGGCCAGCAGGGTTACACCCTGGACAGGAAGCTGGTCCATTTCATAGCAGCTGCTTGCAGTCACTCATGCAGGCACACGCCAGATGCAATGACCAGTTAATCTGGAACACGTCTTTGGACTGTGGGAGCAAACTGGAGAACCCGGAGGAAACAGAAGCAGACACTGGAAGAACATGCAACCTCCAGACAAACTGAGTGCCCAAACAGTCCAAATGCCGTGAGGCAACCATGCACAATAGTTGATTTTCTCAGAATTTTTTTTTTAAGCAACACAAAGTTTTATGTGACCACCGAGCTAAGACGAGATATGCGAAGCACAGTTTTATTGAGGTCCTAATTTCCAGTCTAGGGTTCTACATGTCGGTGTTTGATAGGTGAGTCAGTTTTAGCCACGTTTTAACTTCTTATGGACACGAGGAAGGAGAGCAGGTTTGGAAGGTTTTGCAGTTCCAGAGCTGAACTAATGTACACTTTAACCTGAAAACAGGAAGTGCCCCACTCCAGGCTGCGACGGCACAGGTCATGTGACTGGACGCTTCACGGCCCACCACTGTCTCTCAGGCTGCCCGCTGGCTGAGCGCAACCAGGGACGGCTCAAGACGGAGCTGTCCGACACCGAGGGCCCGGGCGCCAAGCGCAGCCTGCTTATGTTTGGCCAGCGCAGCAAGAAGTCGCGGTATCATGGGAGGTAACCTCGACGCACCGTTCGCAGACTGCCAGGAAAAACACGGGCAAGTCGACATTACTGCCCGGTTATGATGGCCCTCTCCTGATTAGCGCTGTGCTTTTCGCTGTCTTCAGAATCGGACGCCCACCCAAGTACAGGAAGAGCCAGCCGAGACCTTACCAGAGTGAGCATATTGTGTCTTACACCCAGTCACCCAGGCACATCAGGGCACCCGGGGTAGAGGGCAGGTGCCATTGACTGCGTGTGACTGTTTCAGGTATGACCGTGGAGGGGGTGTATCCGTCCCTGTTCATGTCGGCGCTCTCCACTCACCCCGACCGCACCCTGTCGCTGTGCTGGGAGCAGCACTGCAAGCTGCTGCCGGGGGTGGCCGGCATCCATGCCAGCAAGGTGGCCACCTGGACCGTGGAGGAGGTGAGAACCCCAGTGCCAGTGGAATGTTTGCTATGGCAGTTTTGAAGAAAATGCATGTTTTTTTTCCCTTTGGAAAGACTTAAAATGTGTAAAATACATAGTCAGTCAATTTAGTCCATTTTTTATAATGTCCTGCAGAGCAGTTAACGTCAGCTCTGTTATGGCCCAGGAAAATCGCAGGAGACACAAAGGTCTTGGTAATAAAGAGTGTAATTGCACTGTGGGTGAATAATCACCTTGTCTTTGCTAAGTAATAAAAAAATAGTGATCTTTTGAGCGCTGCTGGGTATTTTAGAAGTGGCCACAGTTTGATAATGAACACATCTTCTCCAGTAATGAAAAGGCCGTATTATTATTTTATCTCACAGCTCGCCAAAAGTGTGGGGGAAATGTAAAAAGATGTGTACCTGTGTGTCGTGGTTTGGAAACAGGTCTTCAGTTTTGTTCAGAACCTGACAGGCTGTGACGAACAAGCTCGTCTCTTCAGGGATGAGGTCAGTGATCCTCGGACAGCACGCTAGTGGTCAGTGCTGTTTTGATGCAGTCTTGTTTTCCTCACCCAAGTTCAGTTAGACTATTCTAAGGCAAAACTTGGGATGTTCGGCCTCGCCGTCCTTTCCTGCCTGTACTTCACGTGAATTTGAACCACGCCCAGCTGTTTCTCCCGATGCTTGAACTCGGCGGGCGTCTCTCTGCAGATGATCGATGGCGAAGCGTTCCTGCTGTTGACGCAGGCTGACATTGTCAAGATCATGAGCATCAAACTCGGCCCTGCCCTCAAGATCTACAACGCCATCCTCATGTTCAAGAGCACCGACGAAGGTCTGAAGTGAACCGCCACACCGGGGATGCTTTACTATGTGCCAATCCAGAACCCTCATCATCCATGTGTTTGGGTGTTCAGTTTAACAACCATGAGAGAGAGAGCCGGAGAACAAAGGTCCGGCCGAGATGCGCTGGACCCGTGTGTTAGCCAGTTTCTGTTGGTGGTGAAGGATAAAAATCTTCCCCACCGATATAAGTGGCACTCTTACATTGTGCAGAGTGGTCAGGGCAGCCTGAACGTTGTCCTCCCGACAGAAAACCCAACATCTCCACTGCAATAATGACAGAGTTTACAAACCTCCTTCAGTAACGCCGGGGAAAGGTAAGACGTCTTGAGGGTGGCGACCATAAACGCCGCTCTGAATATCAAACAGGAGGTTTTAACTCGAACAAATTCCAGGCTACATGCAAAATAACATCAAACGTGTGAGTCTGTGTGTTTTAGAAGCACTTACATGTGGTGTAAAACCACTCAGGAACTTGAAGACTGTTTACACGAATTGTATTTTGAGATACGAATTGCGTAAATTTGTAAAGCCAGGGTATTCCGTATGAAACGTTCTGTTTTAAGGTCCTCTTTAAGGTTTGTAACGGGACTAAGACTCTCTCTCTAATGGGCACAAGGTTACAGTCTCTTTATAGTTTGTGTGATAAGAAGCCCTAAGTCATCGATAATAAATATTCCGTTCAATCTTTTTGCTTTTTCATGAATTTTGATGTGCATTTAAATCTAAAAAATAAAGCTCTGTGGAATAACCGCAGCGGTTTATTTGAATTTTTATGTGATTTTAAGTGCCGACTGCACGTGCGCTGCTGGGTCAGACGTAGCGGACGGGGGTTCCTGCGATACGATGGAGCGGGCTGGGAAAAATGTATCTTAACATACGGTGGGACTATTTCCCCCCCTGTAAGTGATTTAAAAACAACGTTAATGTGTCCGGAGCGAAACGTTTCCTCAATCGGGACCCGGAACCAAGACGCAGCGGAAACTAATCCCAGCGTAGAGATTTGGCGTCGTTTTTTACGGTGGGAAATAAATGAAGGTTACAGGAGTAGCGGGAAGCAGAACAAATGGGGGTCTGCCGTCAAAACCTACAGAACTCCACGGTAATAGACATATGCGGTATGTGTGTTCTTCAAAAACATTATAAGATAATCGTAAAGTATGATGACTGAGATTTTATTCAATTCCATGCATAAAACACGTTTGCCGTGAGTCACGCTGGGGGGATAATTTGGGGGGGGGGGCGGCAGCTGTACTGTATATTTCATGAATTGGCCTAATTCGCCCACTTGTGAATTTCCGCGTTTTCCACCGCGATGCTGCAGGAACCTGTCCTGAGCTCAGATTTAGTGCCTATGCCGTGTAGTGAGACTGCCCGGTGAAAAAATAAAATCCACGCCTCGCTCAGCGAGGAACGCGGCGATTTTACAGGATCCAAATTATATGCGGAAAATGATCTGGAGTCATAAAATAAGACAAGTAAGATTCTGCCAACGGAATATGTGCCGCTGAAGCACAATGGTGAGAGCTCTTGGGGGTCTGTTACGTCACAGTGTGTTATCAGTCTCTCTCTCACACACACACACACACACACACAACAGGAACCTCGACTTTTTTGACAAGTCCGATCCGTGTCAAAGGTCACGTTGGTCACATGGCTGCTATATTATTACAGTTGATTAAATTCTAACACTCATAGTTGAAGTAACTACCGGCGGCCCAGATTAAAACTTTCCCGTCCACTTTCTTCCACGCAGAAGTGCATTATTGTTTAAACATTAAGATTAAACACACGTAGTGTGTGTTTTATTTTTTTATAAACTTGGCAAAAAATGGCTCCCAAATATGTTCTGCATAACAATAAATAATATACTGCAATATGCTGTAATACATGTAATATACTGTTTTTACGTACTATATTTTATATTTTATACATATTTGTCAGAAATGCGCAGGGATGGTCTGACTGTGTAAGTGGATGAAGATGTGTCTCCTGGGCCCTGCGGCCAACAAGGAGATAAAGAGCAGGACGGACTAGTGGGAGGCGATAAGGTATCGGTGGACAACGGCGTCACCTCACACATTGAGCATCTCCACAAAAGGGTTGTTTCTGCCAAGTCGGCCCACATCCCGCATATGAGCAGTTTCAAGAAACGGGAGGTTAAACGGTGAACTTAGAACCTGCCACTTCACACCATCGTTCTATAAAAGTTAAAGCATCCTAAGCCCTAAATATTCCCAACATCCTGATATACCTGCATTATTTCAAAAGTCGGTTATAAATGGCTGAAATTATGTGGAATGATAATTCTGAATGACGGGATTTTTTTGTTTAGACTCGCATTTTTACCTGCAGCCGACGTTTGTGGAAGAATTATGAATGAAAAATTCGCACGGTTAAGTATTTTCCTGACATACTGTACACAGGATCTGACGTCAGAGGCCGTTTCCCCAAACCAGCAACTGTAAATACGGCTCATTGCTGACTTTAGGGACCGTGTTCTCCACCATTCACACAGCTGGGTGGTTTTTACCGGACCAGTTCAGAGTGACTCCCTGGGCCGAGGGTCCTCCAGCACGATTACAATTATGATGCTTTACACACTACGCCCCCTGCTGTTGCACCGGCAGAATGGTGCTTTATATATTTACATGTTTGAGCAGAAATGGCGGAGACAGACATGGTTTGTCCTTCTGAAATAACCCCCAGGGGCAGGAGGGTCGGGCGCTGCTTGGCTAATCATTGATCAGCGGGTAAAAGCGGAACCTGCAGCCCGGCGATTGCTCGACCTTCGCGGAGCCCGCAGCCCTTAATGAGGCGGAACGGTCCGGTGTGTGTGTGTGTGTGTGTGTGTGTGTGTGTGTGTGTGTGTGTGTGTGTGTGTGTGTGTGTGTGTGAGAAGAGCGTGGCGATGGTCGGTTGCAGGATCAGCGCAGTGGACAGGAGGCTCCCGTCCCGCACACACCTGAAGCAGGTGAGAGACCCCCCCAACCTGACCACACATCTCGCTTCTATTTTCTTTACCAGACAAACATTTCAGTCGCATGTGTTTTATGTTTTACTTTCAATCGGCGTTCTCGTCCGTCCAACATTGGGACTGTTGTCCCTCGTCTATTTTGACAATAGAATATTATTTAAAAAAAAAAAAAAACGTCTTTAGGTTCAGGCTACTGGTGATTATATTTATTTACAACTTTTATTGCAATCTTGCTTATCGCGATCGAAACTGGAGGGTTTTTTCCAGCTAATCCCAGTGGCAGGAAAAGTTTGCATAAGTTCCAGTTCCTGTTTCCAGTGAAAACAGTAAACATTTGACTGTGTGGAAGGCGAGTCCGCACCGTCTTTTCCGTTTGAAACCTTGTTCAGCTGAGAACGTCGGTTCTGTCTTCTCAAAACTACACCAATACATTGTCGCCACTGAGAAGCATGCACTTACAACGGGACTAAGTCAGGGTCGTGCCACTGCAGCACGCGCATCTGTGTGCCATTCCTTCAGACCCTCAGTAAACCACAGTCCTGCTGGTAAAACTGGTTCTGTGAGGCTGCCTCCCTGCAAAAGGGCTGCCTGCATGTTCACAAGGTCAGCGACTGCTTTAAAAAAAACCAAAGGTGTTAGTCAGCAAAGTGTCTTCTGAACTGAGCAAACCTCCATAAAGATAAGACGTGTCTCTAGCTCCTACTGACAAAGTGCAAGTGCACAAAAGGCTCAGAACAGCACATAGATCTTTGCTCCATCCCTTTCCCACGTCTGGGTTCCACAAGGCGTGCAACTAAGGTTAGATGAGCCAGCCATCTTTATGAAGGTATATGAAATATCCGAGATCAACTTATTAACTTCTTGCTTATTCTAGTAGTTACAGTAAGATCAACTCTACATTGTTGCTTCACTCTTGCAAATGTGATTTGGCTATAAGTGTCACGGTCAGTAGTTTTAAAGAATAGTTCCGCTATCGGACCAAACAAGGTCTTCGGACAGTGAGAGTCAGATAAAATGTCCGTGTCAAGCTTGTTTTCCTCACGCTATTCGCAGAAGTCGAGAGCACTGCTGCAAACGTCGACGTGTATTTGACTCCGAACGTGCAGTGATGTTGCGAATCCTCCACAAAAACGGTCTTAAATGCACAGGTGTCTTTCCAAGTCGAGGAAAAGCCAGTGGAATAAAACTAACCCAACTGTTGCTCTCCCACAAAGCACTGCCGCTGGCTCCAGGCTGTCTGGCTGTACGAAAGTCACACCAAAACAAGTCAGCGCTTCATCTTCAGTTCGCAACGGCGAGCACTGAAAAAGCGGCTCGGGTTTCGAATAATTAAAAAACGGAATTTTGCTTGTCGGAATAGTCCGGCTCAGAGTAATAACTATCACCGCTCGGCGGCCGAGATAAGGCCGCCCACATCGAGGATTAAGCTCAGCTTTCCAAGATATGGCTACTACTCTTATTATTCCACGTGTTCTTTGTCACCTGTCAAAGTCCATTCTGAGGGTTCCAGTCAACCTGTGGTACGATATAGATAATCTCATTTCTCGCCAGTGGTGCAGTAAGAGGGGCTTCCCAGATTGAACGTCCTTCAGGCTTATTTCGGCTGTCGCTGTGGGTTATGACCCCTGTAATCTGACGTCTGTACCGTAGTACAGATCCTGGTTCTCAGCAGTACGTTATATTATGCAAACGACACAGTGGGAGCACATCTGTGAACAGCGTACTAGTTGAAAATAGTAGTGTGACGCAGAGAACTTTATTAACTAGCTGTCATTAACCTGCGTTATTCCTTTATAACCTTTTACTTTCTCAGCTGCTACTTCTTCACGAGGTGCAGTTTCCTCTGAGACCAGTAAAGTTGTCGCGTTTCCACCGTGTGTCTGTGGGCGGGTGGCGACGACGGAGGCGAAAGAGCCTCGAGGTGCCCCCGATCCGGTGCGGAACATTGTGTATGTTAACCGAAGCAAAACGGAAAAATTACGACTGAGGCCCGTAACTGAAATGCCCGATAAGTTCCGTGCAGCAGCTCGCGCGTTGTCTGCATTCCGTGAAGCTGCACGCGTTTATAAGCACTGCTATTAACACAGAGGTTTCCTTCAAGGAGGTTATGGATACAAATCAAAAATGGAACCAATAGATAAAGCACGATGCTGGAAATCAGAAGAGCCTCCAAAATGACCTCCGGAGAAGAGCAGAAACTATCTGAAATTGAGGGGGGGGCGGCAAAAGGTCAAGTCAGGACACGTGCGGCGGGTAACACTTCTTTTTATGCAACAAATTGCTCACAGTGCCCATCTTTTCTTTGCTGTAGCTCTACTAATTTCCCTGAACTGGCGGATGAATTCAGTCAAATTTATAGCTGTACGTTCTTGACTCTGGTCGCTAAGGTCAGTTAACTCGACGATTCTGTGTCTGTTTCCTCTGTCATAAACCAGTACATCCAGTTTGAAGGGGAGGCTTCTGCCCGTGTGATCTGCTCACACTGATACCTTTGTTCTAAATCAACATATTTTATTTGATACGGCGAAATCTTGTTGTTCTTTTTTTCACCAGACTTTCCAGTGAAGTTGTTTATTCTACCGTATATGGAATGGACCAATAACATGGCTCACTGTAAGGACGTAAGTTGATTTTTATGCTGCTTCTTTAAACACGTTTGAGGCTTGTTGTCTCTCTTACTGGCGTGATCAGAGGTGCCCTGTTTCCCACGTTATTGTGTTTATTTGCACTTGTTTGTGCTGCCCAGCCCCAGTCGCCAGCCCCCAACGATGTCAACTTGGGACCCTCTGCCGACCCCCAGTGAGTTTTCTTGGCCTGAAGTCAGATCCTGTCATAGATTGTGGATAAAACTCCTTTACGTGAACAACAGTTTCAATCTTTTTTCAGTCAAGATGAGTACATTGTAAAAGTAGACATGGCACTAACTTGCCCCTTTTTACTGACCTTAGTTACAACATGCTGTATGTACACATTTATCACGGAAACAACAGTTTATATTATCTGTCAAACGTCAGAAATATATTCTGTAATGATTTCCACTCCAACCCTGAGTTAATTCTGACGTCATTATGTTTTTAGTGCCAAACCTGCAGACTTCGATTTCTTATCTGTGATCGGGAAAGGGACGTTCGGGAAGGTAAAGCTCTGCTGCTTTATTGCGCGTTTAAACTTTTGCCTCTCGGTCATATTCGGTACAGTGAAAAGTACTTAATGGACAAACAGATTTTTTTGAACTTGCTCACGTTTCACTGGATTGCACTTTGCCACGGTTGTTTTCACCGTGTTACTGACAAAGCCAAAATGCTGGCGTTTCGAGAGCTCGTGGTACAACGCGATATCACGATAACTGCTTCGGGTCCAAGTTAGTTTCCGAAAGAAAGCTTCTGCTTGCCAAACAAGCCGACGACGAGCAAAGTGACAATCTGTTTGGCTAATCCAGGTGCTGCTGGCCAAACTGAAGTCGGACAACAAGTTTTATGCAGTGAAAGTGTTGCAGAAGAAAGTCATACTGAAGAAAAAAGAGGTTGGTCCACCTGAGCTGCTTTTATTTCACTCCGCTGACCTGGAGCTGGGTAAACACACGACCTCCTTATGAAGTCACGTTTCATCAAGTTGACCTTAACCATAAAAACACTACACACTCTTTCCTCTTGTAATGTACAATTACAGTATAGCTTTCAGTGGAACAGAGTTTTATGGATCAGCTGTTGTAAAAGGCACACTTTTTTAAAGCTCTTGCACGCTGCCAAGCTAGATTGGAGAAACGCTGTCCAAGTTCCGTATTTGAAGACCCGTACGACCGATTTTCACTGGAGGAGAAGTCAGCTGTGCTTTCTGTGTCCCTCAGCAAAAAAACATCATGGCCGAAAGGAATGTTCTACTTAAAAGCCTGAAGCATCCCTTCCTGGTGGGGCTCCACTACTCCTTCCAGACCTCTGAGAAGCTCTATTTTGTGCTGGACTACGTCAACGGAGGAGAGGTATGGATGAGGACAGGCCTGAGCAGCTGAGGGTCCTGATGGAATTTCCACTACATGGGCAGTTGTCAGGGTGTGATAATAGATCCTGATCTGTCTTCCCTTGCCCTCCCCTTCCCTCCCAGCTGTTCTTCCACCTGCAGAGGGAGAGATGCTTCCCTGAGCCCCGGGCTCGGTTCTACACAGCAGAAGTGGCCAGCGCCATCGGCTACCTCCACTCCCTCAACATCATCTACAGGTTTATGGCATGTCTTTCGTAAGGCCAGTGAGACTGTCTGATAAACATGCCGCTGTTCATCACTCACTTTCACGTTTGATTTCCCTCCCAGAGACCTGAAGCCAGAGAATATTCTCTTAGACTCAGAGGTAAGTGTCTTTTGGGGTCAAAATTGAAACAACATCCTTCGTTTTTGGTTGCTCACAAGCAATGCAGGTCACACTGTGAGGTGCTTCTGCTGTCTTGCTTCAGGGCCACGTTGTGCTGACAGACTTTGGCCTTTGCAAAGAAGGGATGGAGCCAGAGGTCACCACCTCCACGTTCTGTGGAACACCAGAGGTGAGTGAGAAGCTCAAGGTGGAATCAAACCGTAGCTCATCTACTGCTGCATTCATACGGACCACCGCCTCTGTCTCTGCAGTACTTAGCACCAGAGGTGCTGAGAAAGCAGCCCTATGACCGCACGGTGGACTGGTGGTGCTTGGGAGCTGTGCTCTATGAAATGCTCTTTGGCCTGGTAGGACTTTTTTCTCTGCCCTTCTTAGCTGAAGTAGTAGCAATTGTTATTGTGCATCATACAGCCCTTCATCTTAACCTGTCAACCATGAACGTACATGTTTTCTCACACTCACAAAGCTGGTCTTCAGCCCCCTTTTTACAGCCGCGATGTGGCTGAGATGTATGACGGGATTCTCTACAAGCCCCTGAACGTGCCTGCTGGTAAGAGCACGGCAGCTTGCGACGTGCTCAAGGGACTGTTGCAGAAGGACCAGCACCGCCGCCTTGGGGCCATTGCAGACTTTGTGAGTGACTTCGGTCAAAAATCACGACCAGGGCTTGCAGCTGCAGGCGACCGAAGACACGTAGATACCCCGAGTGACTCACCAGTGCAGATCTAATGAGTTTTGTCTGCTATATATCAACAGAACTTATCAGGAGATATAAAGTCATTATTGACCGTCATAGACCATGCTGTTCCTCCTTTCCAGCTGGAGATTAAAAACCACGTATTCTTCTCGCCTATCAACTGGGATGACTTGTACCACAAGAGAATTACTCCTCCGTACAACCCAAAAGTGGTGAGCGGTCCAGCCTAGCGTGGAGCTTGTCGTCCAGCACGTGTGGAGCGAGGACGCCGGCGTGGTCCTTCCTCTAACTCTGCCTGTTTTTTCCTGTTCCAGAAGGGTCCTGCAGACATGCAACACATAGACCCCGAGTTCACCATGGAGACCGTGCCTGGATCTGTGGGTCGAACCCCTGACCCTGCATCCTGCCTTGGCACCAGCAGCTCCAATGCCTTCAAGGGCTTCTCCTACGTCCCCAGCGATGAGAACTTCCTGTGACACTAGCGGACAATTCCCAGGTCCCCGGCATAACGCCCGTGCGGCTGGTGAACGGACTCTGGAAGCAACACAACTTTCTCTTTTTCTCCTTCATGTTGGGATCAAGCTTTTGGAAGCTGTAGGAGATAGGATTTCATATTTTTTCCATGGTCGGCTCATCTTTCTCCTCTGTTCAGCATTTCAATTTTTCACGTCACTTTTGTTGTCAAGAGGGAATGTTTGCTCGCTGTAAAAAAAAAATCTTCATATTTAAACCATGTCTTTTGATACTATTTGTATTCTTCCATTGACTCAATAAGTAGAACTTTTCCGCCGTTCTGACGGTCACGATTTAGTTCTGTAGGTCTCCTTTTGTGTATATACTGTTAAGAAAAAATCAAAAATAGTTCTCGTGTAAATATAGCTGCTAAGGGGTTTAATTTGAGCAGATGTGTTGTAGACAAGGTGACAAGCTACAAGCTGTAGTAAAAAATGATTTAAATCACTTTTATCCATGAGCGAGTATACATGAACATACGTGAGACTTACCATAAAATGATGAAACTCTGTGTGGTCAAATGTCTGCTTTTATTTAGAATTTTGTATATTTTTCCCTGTAAAGCACACTGAAAATAACTATATTTAACGTGCTCGCCTAATGTAATGAAATATAAGTGTAATATTTTGCTGAGGGTCTTTGAAAAAAACTGATTTATTTTTATATAATCCTGTAGTACTAATTTTAGTTTTTTACATTCAGAACTCATTAATGTTTAGGTAAATCCTTTCATTTTGCTGTTTATTTGCTGTAGAAACACCTGTCCATATAATATTGTCTTTGCTGCACTCTGTAGTGTCTGTGGCAAATATACATTTTACCAGTTATACTTTTGTGCATTTATCCATTTTCGTGAATGAATGTGCGAGGAATGTTTGAAAATGAAGGTTCTTTCAGCCTCGTGAAGAAACACAATCTATTCTTGTGCTGACTGGTCCAGGATAAGTGAAGACAAACATTGAGTCATTCTAATAATGACAAAGGTTTCGGCTCAAATCCTTAGGTCTCTAAACTTGTGGGGCGAGGGGCTCTGCTTTGATTTTCAAATCAAACAATAACACCCCTATATAATATTAAATAAAATTACCCCTTGGTATGCTCCATAGAATACATACTGTTTCCCATCAGCTGGACTGGAGCCCTTCTATGGTTCTTTTGGTTATGAAATATAACCATATGGTTATTGCGGTTCGGTTTGCTGAAATGTCTGAAGAAATCGGTTCCTTACAGGAGAATCTGTTCGGCGGAGTAATACCCCGTGTTCTGTGTCTGAAAACGACGACTTTTAAAAACTGTCCTTATCACTACAAGGTTGCAAACGCTAATTCAAGGAAGCAGAACACAGCTTGCATCTTAAAAAAACCTACAAATATTGGAATTGAGCATAGATTGTTTTAAAAAATGGTTTTTAGTGTGTTTCTTTCTCGTCCACCTGTGGAATTAATGAGACTTGCATTTGACCTCTGGCCAATGGAAATTAGACACGGACATTAACGGTGAAACAACACGCAGGGCTTATTTTGGGCAGGATTAAACCTTCACTGACAGAAGACCTAGTGGGCAGCAGGTGGTTAGAACCTCTATCTCAGAGCAGAGCCTGCAGGTTTTAATCCCACCTCCTTCTGAGGCTCCATCAAGTAAAGCACTAACCCTGAATTGTGCTAATAAAAATAACCCAGCTGGATGGATGGAGGAATTTACTGTAGGTGTAACTCAATAGATATTGATTTAAATAAAATAAAAAAGAAGAAAATAAGCAAAATACCCCGTTTACTTAAGGAAGAACGCCACACTCGTGTTGGAGAAGCATTCTGGTCACTGTGTACAGTGTTTTCTTTGGTCAACTGTCACCTTTTTTAGAAAATTAATTTTCACCAGCCCTGATGTTTGCAGGTAGGTGTATATCTGTTGGGGGTGAGATGTGGGGATGAAGCCTGGCTGAACTGGGCTTCTGGCACAACTAGAGCTCTTGGAGTTCATGACTTTTAGCATCAGGTTCTTAATTCCCACCACACTGCGGAATTAAAGCTACAAGGAAGAAAAGCAAAGCCACAACTTTGGTTAATTTAACCTATTGTTGTCAATTTCGCAACGCCTTATCCTACATGTTTCGCCGTTGTATATGCGTTGTGTGAACGTTAAACGTGAATCAACCGAAAAAGCGCTCTTTCCGCAAAACGAGGCTGTAGCCACGATCGCCCACTCGAATCTCACCCCCCCCCCGCTGAAGGAGACTTCCCGAAACAAGGGGCCACCTTCCTGAAGAGCAGCTGCGCACATCGCAAGCCGCGGAGAGCGTTTAAACGCTCGTTTCCGGCCGAGTTCACGCAACAGGACGGTTAGGGGCCCGCAGAGTAACGGCCGAGGAGGGAGGAACCGCCGTCCCGCCCTATGCAGAGCGGAGCTGCGCAGCTGCCGCGCCAATTCCAAACCCGCGCGTGAAGCGAGCAACTTCCTCTCTGTCGCGCGCGCGCCACCGCGTCAGTCCCGGGAGGCGCGAGCTGGCGTCTGAGGCGCTTCTTGGCGGACGGTATTTTCTCAGCAAAAACGGAGACGTTACCGGCCAGATCCTCGACTGCCCACAGCTGAGGAATGGCGCTGCTCCAGCGGACGGACAGGCAGCGGCAGCATGTTGTTCGGAGTTTGTGCCGCCGCTCGGGCAGGGAGCGCGGACGACAGGAGGAGATGTCCCGCTGGCCACGCGGGTAGGAACCGCCGAGTCCGCGCTTAACGGCAGCTGGCGCGTTATGACGGTTTGTCCGTTTTGCAGACGTCTAACTTACTGACTGCAGATGCAGGTCTTTAAACCTGCGAAACCGCGACTTTCTGACTAGTCGCCTATCCAGCGTTTAGTCACTCGTTAATAACGACAACTTTGGTGCGACTGCCGAGCGGGCGCGTGAGCAGAGAAAGCCGCCACTTCTGGCGCTGTTGGCGCGCCGGGCTTCCCGCTCCTCTGTCACCTTCTGACCTCTTATTTTGAACCGCTTTTTGCAAACACAACCAACCGTGGCTCGTTGGTGCTGCTTGTCCACGTGAGAGGCTTCGAGGGAGGCCACGCTTGGTCGTGACGTTAACGCTCCATGACGGAAAATAGCCTCATTTACCCTGGATCGATACCGTAAGATTGCCCTGTTGTGAGAATGTATTGAACAGTTGGGCTGACATTGTAAGTCAGTTAAAATATTAAATGTAATTTAAATCTGTCCATGTGTCTGTCTGGCTGCATGTCCTTTGCTCAGAAAAAAATGGTGACAGACACAGGGTTTATCTGTAGGTGTGAAAGTTTCAAAAAGAAGGTTTTCACTCTGTCCACAGGGGTGGAGAATGAATTGTGAAACTAGTTAAATTAGACCGATATTAAAAAGTGAGAATACTTCTGCAATTGTACATTTATTTGGTTTTCTAATGATAAAGAAATCAAAAATGTCAAGCGATCCAGAAATCGGTGTCTAGACAATAATTTGCTATCTCAGCTTAGTGTACAGGTCCACTTTGAAGGTCAGGTTAAGGGTGTAAGATGTTTATTTTGACATGAGCGCTGGGAAAAAGGATTTACAGAGTCATAATGGAAAATGCCAGTTTCTGTGTAAATCTGTTTAATGATCAAGAGGCCTACAAGTGTTCTTTACCGGTTTGTTTTCCCCTCTCGCAAACCCACTTATTTGGTAAACATTTGGCTTCAGTTGAAACAATTTAACTTTGGCCTGATTTAAACATCACAGTTTCTCCTTTCTGTTACGTTTTGCAAAAGTTTGGCTGACTTTCTGTGCTCTGTTTTAAAATGCCGTAGATTGTGAATTTGCCTGCATATTTTTGTGATTTAATGGGATTTAACTTTCAAAATGCTGCTGTTACATTTTCGTTATTTGCTAATAAACTATTCATTAACCCCCTTTTGTGCCAGTAGCTCACTTGTTAACCCCTTATATATGTTGACCATACTATTAAAAATTTTAGTTTACAGTTTTCTTTGTGAACTTGCATGATGTTTAATTTTGTACTTTGAAGCAAAGGTTTTCTACTTGTTTTGTCATGGTAATTTATAAAATTTATGTTGCTGAGTATTTTTGGGTGGAATTAGATTTCATTGCATTTAAGATTTAAAAGTGCTCTAAAAACACCAACCAAATCCTACAGCATCTTTCCCCATTACACTGTTGTTTAGCATGAGCAGCAGTCGTGTAGAAAATGGGTATTTTTAACATTTACTTTCTGTGGGTTTATTGCTTTGTTGGGTTTTTGTTTTAAAATATGTGAATATTATATAGACTTACAGATTTGAATGAGGTGCAGTATACAGGTATCTTCCTACTTAAGAGTGTAATGTGTTTCTGGAAATTGGCTTGTAAGGTGAAATGTTGGAAGTGGTAAGTTACAGTTATTTTGAAAATTCACACAGGTTCAGCTCTAGTTACCTTAGGTGTGAAAAATCAGCATCGTATTTAGTCGTAATTTGGTAAAGGGTATTACATTTTTCACTTGTACAGGTGAAAAATCGTGAAAGACTCATACCCCAAAGAATACCCGCACACGTGTGTTTCCTTCAGGACACCATTAAAAAGTCCATTTTTGTTTGCTTATGTTCTGAAAGACTTTTTGACTCAAGTGTTCCATATATGTGCTGTTTGCAAAATCATTTAGTGAATTTTACTATTTTTTTTCCTTCTTGCAAATGTTCTGAAGCAACATTTTAGAAAAGGAGCTCTGCAAAAATACACACTGAATTTAGCTAAATATACACTTTATGATTGCAGTGAGGATGGTGTTCAGATGCTTTACCAGGACCCTGTGGCAGAACGAGAAAGCGGCAAAGTAAAGGAAAAGTGGAATCAGGAACAGGTACGTTTAAGCTCCTCCTGTATTCACAACCTTTTTTCTTGTCAAAGCTGTCGATAGTTGTTAGGGGAAAAAGCAAGACCAGAAAGCGTAGTGCAAATAAAATTTGTGAAATAATTAAAAGGACTGAAGGCATCTCCCAGCATTGCTTTATTTCCATCTGTTTTGTACATTTCAGCTCTCATATACCCGGTCGCTTGATCCTCAAAAATCTTTCCTTTTATAGCAAATATGATCCTGTCACACTTTAGGATTGTTAGGAGCTGGACCCAAACTGGTCAGACAGAACTGGACTGCTCACTGTGTGGGCAACATTTCATTTGCAATTTTGTTGCCTTAGGATGAGAATCTGAAGGTCCTTGTGCACAATTTTGGACAGAATGACTGGAAAACAGTTGCCAGTTTTTTACCAGTAAGTTTTTCTTTTCCCAGTATGATGGAAAATGTTGATGTTGGTGCAGTTACTGTTTGCATTCAAGACACATTTTACAAGTCCTAATTTCAGCTGTTACTTATACCTCTTTTCGTGACTTTTTTACGACAGGGTCGTACAGAGTACCAGTGCCAGCAGCGCTGGTTTAAAGTTCTTGACCCAGGCCTTGTCAAGGGCCCCTGGACCAAGGAGGAGGATGAGAAGGCGAGTTCTGGGAATAAGAACTTTGCCAGAGTGTGACTTGATGCCAAGTGATGTACGTCATCTATGTCCACCAACCCCCTCTCTGTTACTCTCCCCCTTTTGCTTCACAGGTCATTGCGCTGGTGAAGAAGTATGGTACTAAGCAGTGGGCCATGGTGGCCAAGCATCTCAAGGGCCGTTTGGGCAAGCAATGCCGTGAACGTTGGCACAACCACCTTAACCCTGATGTGAAAAAGTCATCCTGGACTGCAGAAGAGGATCTCATCATCTACAAGGCCCAGTGTGTGCTGGGAAATCGTTGGGCTGAGATTGCCAAGCTCCTGCCTGGAAGGTAAACTTATTCATTGCACACATGTAGGGTCCATTACTTCCCCTCCATTCATGCAGGTTAATAGTTTCTATGATGTAGCATATTTTGCGAGGGGATTTACTAACAAAATTAATTTTTCTGATGGAAACATTAGATTTGAATGTAGAAAAATATCCAATGTTTTTGGCTGTAGTTATTGATATAAACTGCATCTTCTCTTACGTTGTAAGATTGAAGAATTCCTATGAGCAGTCGATCATTTTGAGTGCTATCAATATTCTACAGAAGCCTTCTGTACTTCTGTTGTATGCCTTAGTTTACTGTGCATCTTCAGATTGCATTTTGTGGATTATAATCCATGGTTTTTCTCACCTCACTGGCTGGTGTGATTTATACTCCAGTTTGGTGTATATAAAATAACAAAATTCCGTACAATCTATTATGTTTTGTAACATGTTGCCCATACCAGTAGACTGGATAGATCATGATCTGATTAACAGTGACAACTGAAGATGAAGATGTCTACTGTTTCAGTAATAGTGCAAGGTGAGACTACTGTGCTTGCGACAGCAGGTTTGCGAGGCGACTTCAGGGGTGTCTCAAAGATGTTGCTCTGATTTTCACTTTATATATATATATATATATATATATATACACACACACACACACACACACACACACACACACACACATAAAAAAATGAATTTTAGCTTTCAGTATAGATAAAACAAATCGGTAGAGAGATGTAACATGTGAAGTGACCACGTCGCCCTGCCCACGGTGGTGCTACTGCAGGGAAGTTCGGCAGACAAGAATTGGGGACAGTGCTCTTTACTAACTGGACGTACGTTTTCTTTATAAAGACACAGAGGCAGTACCTTTAAAATCCCATCAGCACCCCACTAATCACCGTTTGCACCGTAACTTGCTTCTCCTTTGGCCAGCACGTTGCTAACATTCCAGAATCTCCAAGATGTTGCCGGCATAAACGGGCATAACGATAGCCCAGTCACAACTCGGTGCTCATAACCACATGGAACTAAAAACTGAACCCACACAAATACTTACAGGAATGCTATAATTTGAAGTAATTTGAGTTTTGTCAGTTCTGACACCCGTAGCGCCACTTTACTACTACTAACTCGTGGCAGACAACTGTTTTGGAGCACTCCTGGATTTACCTCCAAGAGAGCTTTCCTCAGTTAGCTGAGCCAAAGCAATGTTATTTTGCTGCACTTTTCGGTGCACACTTTTGTGTGAGGTTAGTTTTTCTCTGATGACAAAGATACAAATGTTATGACGCACAAGTTTGAAATTGCTTGATGAAAAAATGCAAGTTAACTTGTCTCACATTTGACCCAGTGTCCAAGAACTGTGTAAAAAGTCATATAACATGGGTTGTAATTGAGTGTAAGTACTAAGGGCTATTATGTCGGGGTGTCGGTCAGAATTTTGAAGGTCTTTGGGGTGTTGTCATGGGGAAAAGTTTGGAAAGCACTAGTGTAAACTGTGTACTTATATTTAAAAATTTGTGTCTGTGCTGCTCTTTGTGTTTATATTTATCTACAAATAACATCAAGGCCTGTGTGCTACTGTTACTTGAACCACCGATACGTTAATAACATTTTATTTGTAATATAAACTGAAACTATTGCTGAATGAGGTTACGCCTCCATTCGAGTGAAGATCTGTTTTTATTCCGTCTACAGGAGTCAGTACAAATGTGAATGCACGCGTGGTCTGGCACACCCATTCAGTGTACTGTGGTCCTGCCAGTAAAATACCGAGTTCCTATGACTTATGCGCTGCTGCAACTTACCTGCTGATGTTTTTGTCAGTTATGTGTATTTGTAGGCTGTGCGACTTGTACACCAAAGTGACTTACAGTCTGTAAAATACGGTAATGCTAAATGCATGAGAGTTGTACGATCACCCTTTGCGATTTCATTTTTAATACCATTACTCAATTTACACGCCAGTGTGCTCGATACAACATGGTCGAACCAAGAAAAGTGCTAAAAAAAAAAACAAAAATTCCACCATCACAATTTCATCTAAATATGTAAAAACCATTAACTGCTAAGTAATAGAGGCCTTGGACAAATGATGCCCCACTGGAGTCCTTACGGTAAATTAACGGCTCTGGGATTCCTGCACTGAGTTATTTTCTCCTTGTTGGAAAAACTGGTAAACTTTAACATGGGAATTACCCTGGAGTCCTAACTCCAGCCCTGCAGTTTTAGCCTGGAACTCCCCTGGATTTCTGAACACGGTCTGAAGTTCACCGGGAATGGTAACTGAGCGCGTACGTGTGCTGCAAGGTCTTTCAAGGTAACAGTTTTTTACATCGGTTTTAGGTGTCCTGAGAAGCATCGTTATTTTTTTCATATGAAATAATGGAAATAGCTGCTCCATTTACGCATTTTTGACGACGAGGCCTCTTCAGAAACCAATTAGACCTGCAAATCGAAAGATGACTGTATTTCACTGCTCAACGAGATGTTGCCGTCAAATTAAAGCTAATTGTGTAGAAAGGATTTATTTTGTTTTTTAACCATCGACAAAGTGATGACTGGAGTGCGCAGTAAGTATTATGGAGAGATCAACTGAAATAACTGAAAGATTATTGTTTTGACTGCAACAGGACAGATAATGCAGTGAAAAACCACTGGAACTCTACAATCAAGAGGAAGGTGGCGATGGGCTGCTATGCCTTGGACGATGATATAAAAGTAGTGTCTTCTGAGCAGGAGCAGGGAGAGGAGGTTACCTCCTGGAACACTGTGAAGCAGGTCAGTCAGCCCTCGTCACTGCTCTCCTCCCTCTCGCTCTCCTAAGGTTGCACTTTTCTTTTGACTTCTTCCAAGAGTTAATTTTTGTTGTGGATTTTTTTTAATGGTAGGATTTTGTCCAGCAGTATGGAGATGTTTAATGAAAAGGTGTAACTTTCAAAGGGAAAGAAAACATCTTAGCTAGGTACATTAAGTCTGAATGTGGAATTATCAGCACGGTGCCACTGGCCAGATGGAACATACATTCTTGACTGTTCATTTTGGGTAGTATTTTAAATGTTTTCTTTTCACATTCCTTGGATTTTTAGCTATAATGTGCAAATTTGGAGAAAATGAGCCAGACATAGTATAAGAGGAGTATGGTCATGAGACACGTCCACTTTTCATTGTTCTTCGCAGTGGGCCTCCCACCGTGATGGTATGCTGGATGGAAGCCCAGAAACAGAATCTCTGGAGCAGGTGGGACGGCTGAGATTTATTATTGTAACTCTTCTCCATACTTTACATGAACCAAAAGGAAACACCTACACTGTGTACATCCACCTGAACATTAATTGAAAATAATTCAAAGGGGCACAGAAGGAACAGAATGGAAAAGTGTGGAAAAAAATATATTGGAAAACCCAGTAAGTACTAAAATAAAAGGACTGAAATATTCCACCTTTCTAAGTAAATTCATTTAGTTGTTGTTTTCCTCCAGGGTGACTTAGTGGAAAGTATGAATGTAGAGATACTTAGAAAAATTGAATAATTCATACAGTTTGGTAATAAGGCTATAAAAGCTCAGATCTTGACTGGTCTGATGTGAACAGAGGGGTTTGAGTGTTGCGCTGTGTGATGACCTTTGTGTGTGTGTGTGTGTGTGTGTGTGTGTGTGTGTGTGTGTGTGTGTGTGTGTGTGTGAGGTATTTTAGTGTTTCACTAATATTTGGGAATGCTGGTTTGGGGTTTTTAGATGTGCTGGGAACACTTAATTATTTTTCTCATTTACATTTAAAAGAATAACATGAACAATAGCATGTTCCCGGTATATGCAATTTCGATAAGTGAAACGTTTTTAGGAACAAATTTAGCATGTAAAAGGGAGTTTACCTGTTTAAACCAAAACTCTAACTCCCCCTCCCCCGCTCCCAGCACAAAGGGCAGCCAATAACTATATTTACAGGTGACAACCCTTAATAAATCCTAATTAGACCTCCCTGACTCCGCCCCCCCAGGCCCACCAGATGTGTTAGTTTCAGAGTAAAAACGATTGTGAAGTTTAGTTCTCCTTTCACCAAGGCTGCTGGTCTGTTTTTAGGAGGCTTCTCCTTCACCAGCTTCAAGTACGAAATGTGCGGATGCTTTCTCCTCTAAATCCAGCTCTCCCTGTGAGCTGATGGGAAGCTTCACCCCGAACAACAAGCCGGACTCCTTGGGAGAAGCGCAACCCAGTCACTGGGTTGTGGATGGTGCTGGTTGTCTGTCTCCCACACCAGGTCCTGCCTTCAGGGAGGCACTGGAGCTGGTGGCGGAGGTGAGTTTTTAAGCACTTTTTACACACACGTGGGAATGTTTAATGTTTTTAATATGGACAACAATAAGTCAGTTTTTGTTTGTTGTTTTTATGGCTTAGTGCACATTGCTGTTAGGAGCTATTAGTGCAGCGTACAGATCATTCCAAAAGGTGACAGACTTTCACAACATTTATCTTCAGGATCTTTCTTGGATTTGTTGTAATATCAAGCTTTGAGAATCTCATACCTACTTGTCACAGTAAATCAAGATAACGTTCAGACAGTAAATGAAAGTTGAGCCAACTAAGAACTTTATTCGTTTTGAGTGGCTGTCACCAAGAGCGCTGTCCTGGGAACGTCCTCTCAAGGGAGACAAGCCTTATGACTGTGACATTCACATTTAGGATTCCAGAATGGATGTTTGTTTTTTTACTACCTCCGACTTTGCACCACACGTAAAGGCAAGATTCATCCTTTTCTAAAAAGATGATCTAAATTTTGATATGAACGTTATTTCCAGTTTTTTTTTTCCTGGGGAAATGAGATTGTGTACTAGCGTTTATACTTCTACACATTCAGAGGTACGTTTTAGGTGGCTGATAACCTTTATTTACTACGTGTTAAAGGTTGAAAAATCTATCATTTGTATTTTGCAAAGATGTAGGGGTCAAATCATGTTTAAGCATATTTAGTAGTAACCTTCACCATACAACAAAGTGTTGTATACTTTGGGTAAACACTAGTTTGTCCTCATTTTGCTTCACAAATCCAACAATTACGTAATACTAATAGAATAAATAAACAGATCACAACACTAGACTTGTAAGCAGATGTTTTCTCAAATGTGGAAATTTTCAGACTTGCTGGTATTAAATTTGTATCTTGTTCCATGACACATCCAGTAAAGCCTATTTAGACTAATCTTTATGTTCTTGACATTACTAAATTCTATATATCTTAAAATGTTGTGGTAGCTGCTTTATAAGTGTTTTCCCCTCCTCTTACAGACCAGCCCTGCCAAAACGGAGCAAGGGATGAAACGGAAAAATAAAAAGGACTCAAAGCCAAATACTGTAGTTTCGCTCACTACAGTTTTGAGCAGAGAGGGCAGGAGCCCCCCTGCTGGCCACATCTCCAGCTCTACCCCCACCACCACCACCGTCTCTAGTTCCAGATGTGGTGCTGGTTCCCAGCACGGTCGACAGAAGAACATCACCGCCGCAGTTCTGCGCATGATTGCGGAGGACATGTTGCCCCTCAGCTTTGTCGAACAGCCTGGTTTCCAAAACTTTATGTCAGTGCTGGACCCCCGCTACCCGAGACTCTCGCAGCGAGCTGTAGGACTGAAGTTGTATGATGAGGTAGAGAAGATTATCAAGCCCCGCCTCATTGGTGAGCTAAAAAACTGTATCGCTTTGAGTGGTGGTGATGCAGTCATCCACATAACGCTGGATTTATGGGCTTCCCAGTTAACCGAACCTGTTATGGCTGTCCAGCTGCACTTCATTGACGATGACTGGAATATCCACCGGCCCACCGTTGCTTTCCGTCACTTGCCCCTAAAGAACTTAATGCCAGCTGTGGCTCGTGAACTCGAGGCTGTGCTCTTGAGCTATGGCCTGTTCTCTCGAAACATTGGCTACGTTATCACAAACGAGGCCAAGGGCACCATTGCCAGTAATGATGTGTTTTGCGACTACAAAATGATGGGTTCAAACTTGGTAAATGATCCGGATGAGGAGGAGGTTCAAAGCTTTCTTGGCGATATCCCCAACTTGCCCGAAGACTTCGCAGATATTCATTTTGGCACAAGGGTCAACTGCATCGCTCACCTGCTGCAGCTGGTAATCAAGGAGGCTCTGAAGAACTCGCGCGTAGTGGAGAACCTTTTGTCTCAGGCGCACAGCGTGGTGGCTTTTTTTCGCAGTAACGCCTACTGGAATGAGATGCTGGTGAAGGCATGTGGGGTTTCCTTTTCACCACTGCACAATTCCAGTAGCATCCGCTGGAACTCCACCTTTACGTTCATCTGCAGGATGGTGCAGGAAGCCGTATGGGGCTCGGTCATGATGCTGCTCACAAAGGCGCGTGTCGAGGCCCAAGGCGCATCCAGCTCCCCACCCACAGTCCGGGCCAAGCGGGAACAGGTTTTGGACATCGTTGGCCTGCTGGAGCCTTTTGAGGAAGCCATACAGGTCCTACAGGAGGAAGGTGTCACCTTCTCTCTGGTCATCCCTTCTCTCATTGGCCTTGACAAGACCCTGGCTAGTAGATCGACCAACTACACTCACTTCTGTAAAAGCCTGCGTGCTGGTCTTCATGCCCACTTCCAGCCCCTCCTCCTGCAGAGGGACCTGATCCTTGTCACAGTCTTGGATCCTCGCATTAAGCTACAGCCTTTTGAAGACACCAAACAGGAGACAGATGGTGTTGGCCTGGCAGTCCCTTCCAAGTTCCAAGTCCAGATGCTGGTGCAGTCTGCGATGGACGACACAGTCGCCTGCACCTTGCCAGAGAAAGGATGCAAGAAGAGGGAAACTGAAGAGCAGTCTTTTGAAAAAGAAAATGATTTGAACTCTGCGGGAAGCAGCATTAAGAGGAAGAAGATCTTTAGTTTCTTTCAGCAAGCTGCTAAGACGTTCTCTGAGCTGGATTTGTATCTGTCGGAACTCTTGCTTGACGGGGACTGTTCCTCCCAAGCCTTTTGGAAAGAAGCAGTTCGCTTCCCTCAGCTGCGGAGCTTGTCCCGCAAACTGTTGGCTGTGCCTGCCACTTCTGGGGGTTTTGACCGACTCTTCCCTCTGGCCGGCTGCATCGTGAGGGCCAGGAGAAGCAAGTTGCCGCCCCACACCACAGAGAGGCTGCTACTCTATAGAGACTCACTTAGGCTAAAGGATGCAAAGTAGCTTTTGTGGGATTTGCTTTGATTCTTAAGCACCACTTTGAACCTGTTCAGGTTAATAAACGTCTTGCTGGGGTTAAAAGCAGCACAAATTGAAAATGTTAGACAGAGAACTGAGATTCTAAAAAGGCTGCAATGTGTTGCCAGGTTAGCTAACAAACAGTAAGATGTCTAAAATGAGTGTAAGCGATTTAATTATTATTATTATTATTATTATTATTATTATTATTTTATTTATTTTTTTTGCAAATGTACTGTTGTCTTTTTTCCATTTTCCTTTCTGGCAAGAATATACCAAATGCTGTATCGGATTTAATTTTGTAATCTTCTGCTCGATATTGTTGAACAAAGCGCCTCCCTTATGGCTGTGCCTGCACTCTTCATGTCTGTATTATAATTTCCTTGTCTTCGGCATGATATTTTTAATTTATTTTTGTTCATCGGAACATCGTGCTTCTTTTCCTTGTTCTGGCAGGCAGAGTTAATGCTGGAAAACTAACTTCAGAGTGGATACTAGTTACATTCATATTGAATTACAGATTTCTTGTTATTTGGTCAGATTTTTAAAAAAATTCCTCATGCTTCTGCATTTAAGGACAAGATGTTTTCTCTAATTGTCACGTTTTATTTTTGACAATGTTAAGAGATCTATAATGATTTTTGTTCATTATTTGAGATTCTGTAAAATGTCTGTTGCAAGATAGAATTGTGCAGAAATTTTTTGAGAAATGACTGTTGCCAGTTGAGATGTTCCAGGATACATGGAGCTCTGTGTGAATTAAGTTTAAATTGTGCTTCAGGGGTTAAAATCTAATCAGATTTTTCTTCAGGTGGCTTGAAAGACTGTAATATAAAAGTTGGATTTTTTTATTCTCTATTAATTTAGCACCTTAAGGGCTGGTTGTTGAAACCCCTGCTCTGTGCTGTATGGGGTCCCAAGCACTCGCCAAACTACTCTTGGAATAATATAATATGCAATAACTTATTTACTTCCATTGTTTTTAATGGTTGGGGTCATTTATCCCTCATCCACACATAGCTGAAGCCCACCTTGTCCCATTTCTGTTGTCTGCATCATGTCTGATATCATCTGCAACTGAAAAATTGCCTCTGAGGTTTCCATTAGAATTGCTGTAATTGGATGGCAGTGGCTGTAATGAAGATAAGTTATTTTATGTAATGAAAAGCAATATATTACAATTTCAAGCTTGTGTCTAAATGATTTCACTGCTTCCTTGCAGAGTCACGTTTCCTCGTAAGGAATTTGACGAGTGCGACGTTTTGGACGTTACAGGCTATGGGTTTCTCCCCCCCCCGCTGGTGCTGTGGAGTGTTTACTTCTCAGGTACCTCTGTGCTCATCTGCCCACGTTGCCCACCTGGTCTCTGTCTCTGTGTGAAAACAGACTTTTTTTTACTGTTGTTCCTCTGTTGTAACAGAATCTTTTGTTTAAATGACACTGGCGTAAATGGCAGGTAAACCTGGTTCTGCATCAACCCTCCACCGTGGATCAGTACTGCCAGAAACAATCTCTATGCTTATATCTTTATTTATGTCCCTTTTTGCTGTCATGCAGGATTTTCTTAAAACCCCAGACGTGCTCTTCAGGTCAAATTTGATCCCTTCTGATGCCCAACTTAGTGAGGACCCCCCTGAAATGCGAACTTTTCACCCTGAAATTTGAGGTCTTTCTTAGTCACCCAAAGTTTACAAACATGGCACATGTTTCACATTTCACATTTTCAAATGTTTACGCAGGCGCTGCACGTACATGTTTTTGCTTGTGTTTTCTTCGGCTCACAATAACTGGGGAATAAACAGAGGGGGGAGTGTGGAACAGTCAGTGGGGGACCTTGACACCCTCATGAAAGCTGATCTGGTTTCCACAGCTGGACACACGTGGGCTTTTCCAGAAGTTTCCTTATTTGCGGGAGGGGAGTAGAGTCTTGAGAGAGCCATGGGTGCATGCTGGTGCTCCCTGGCCCCTCGCTCACCGGTTTTTATAACGTTTATGATGTTCCCACGTGGAAAATGAGCGAGGAGGGAGGCAGTTTTTGGCAGTTTGACAGTATAGTGGCATCGTTGCCACGTTTCCCTGACAACAAAGACGAGAAGGACGCAGCCGAACCCTCGCATCCCACGACGCCCTGTCCGAAACACCGCATCCTGTTGCTATGACACCTACTTGTAGACCCCCATCTCTGACTGAGATGTGAGGAGCCCTCTTTTCTGTAAATAAAATCCATTAAATTCTTATGGTTAATATGGTTATTTATTGTCTTGGTAATTTACTGAAATGCTCTGCCTTGCAGAAGTAGAAAAAAATCAATTTTTTTTATGTTCTTGTGTAATATCTTAAGCCGAGATAATAAAATAAGGGAAAAGTCCACTTCATCTCTTCCAGTAGTAGGGGGTAAAATGGGGGGAAAAAAGACATTACCACCTCTGACACGGACTAACGGTTGATTTCCCATTGAGTGAAAGGTGGCTTTTGGGTGGACCAATCGTAAACGGGTGAAAAAAGACCCTCGCCATACAGACAAGGGTCAATAAAACGAGCCAAAAATTATTTTGTATAAATATAATGGGCTTTTGACTACTTTCTATTTTCCCAGCCCTTACTTGATCATCTGATAAGCCTGGCTGTTAACTTAGGCTTTAAATTAACTTTTGCTGTTATGATTTATTTCTCCTTTTATCATGTAGGGTAAAATAAAACCACTGTAAATGCTGACAATTTTTGAAAAAGAATCATTGGTCTACTAATGAGTGCGTTTGAGGGTTCGACGGTTTCAGCAGCTGTGTGGTGCTGTGAGTCTTCGCTGGGGGGGGGGGTGTTTGCTCCTCAAAGCCAGGAGGAGCAGCCTGTCCTCTTGCGCCGCTGCAGGCTGGAATGTGCAGTACTGAGGAAACACAGGAGAGGGCAGCTTCAGTTTAACTTGAAAACTGCAGACGTTCAGGGTGGCACAGACCCCCTGCACCAAAAAGGGACGACCGTAACAAGTGCGACAAGTGTTGTGTTTAAAAAAATGGCCAAACTGCGGCACCGTCGTTGACGCAGCCTTGTCGTCCCAAACGTTGTAATGTAAACGCTTAGAGATGAAACCGGTTTATTTTCTCGATTCAGTTCTAGGGTCAAAACTTAAAGAGCTTTTTGACATGAAGTTGAACATGTGTGCTGTTGTGCTGCCTTTAGCAGCAGCAGCCCTCTGTAGGGACCGGAGACCCCAGGTGACGGGGAAAAAAAACACATAAATGTATAAATTTGGAAAAAATAATTGTCTTTTATTATGAACGGGTGAATTGGTGCTGTTAAGGTTAAACGCCTTTCAGCCTCTGATTTGGCGACAGACACGTTGGTTCTTTGGCAAACGGTGCCTTTTAATGTGACGAAAGTGCAGAACTGAATGTCCTTTTCTTTTTTTCAGACAGGCTGGAATTCAGAAGTGGAAAAGGCGGCAGTTTAAAATTTGTAAACACTTTCATATGATTTTTTTCATTGTACTACATAATAAACTCCACCTGTAGGCCACATAACTGTTCATTTTTAGTATAAACGGAAGTCCCCAGACATCAGTCCAGGGCATAACTGCTTTTTATTTTGTTCTCCTTGAGCTTTTAAATTCTCTTAACAGACTGAATAGAGCAGCCAACAGAGCTATTATATTTTTAACTCTGAATGTGTTAAATTAAGGAGCGTATCGTTTCTGTTAAAATAAATTTATTTTTTACCCTGGGGCTCCCTTGAACATTGGGAAATAGTTGCACGTTCATTTCTGGCAAGAAAATATTTTTCTTTCATCAAATTACCAATTTGATGGGACGCGTGCAGTCTGGAAAGTCTGAAAAGTTCAAACGGACCCGCTAGGAGCTTGGCTGAACCGGGGTGCATTGCTCGGCAAGCGGGAGGGCTGCGCAAAAGTACAACGTTTACTTCTGTTGCAGGAAATTAAACGTAACATTATCAAGTTAACAGCTCGAACATTTAGTCTGTGTTCTTCTCGAGGCTGAAACATGCAATTTGGCAGCCCTGCGAGATAAACCATCTTGACGACAGAAGAGGTCAAGAGGTCTCATAACAAGTTTTCGATTTGTGAAACAAGTGGGTTTGTAAAAGCATGTGTGTAAAAAAAAAATAAATAAATAAAAAAACAAATAAACAGCAATTTAATTTGTAAGGCACAATATGTGATCAAAACACAATGTCCTACTGATGTCATTTACGTCGCTTTGTGTGATAAACCTGCAAAGAAAAATGTGGGAGGAGGAACTAAGAAGTGCCGAGACACCTCGAGAGCAGGAGCCCCGGGGAGCGCTGGTGGTGCAGGCATGCCCTCCCAGATGTGAAATTACAGCAAGCAGTCGTGTGACTCGCAATTCATAACCTCCTGTCCCGGTGTGTCCCACTCTGTGCTGGCCCGCATTATTTATTAGGACAGGGCTGTGGACGAGCACGTGAGCAGAGCGCTACCGAAAGGCCGGGTGATTGAAGACGGCGTGCGTGTGGAATCTGCAGGGAGCTAATGGCGTTAAGCTGTCATGGGTTCCTCTCCGCTGAAGATGCCGCGTTGAGAAGCAGGTGGTAGGCGTGAGGGACGGCGTCCGGATGATCGTTGGCGAACTGGCAGCGTGTGCTTCCTCCGGGACCTTATCCACGATGACTTAGTCTTCATCTTGCTCCGCAGACGAGGCGAACCTTTCGGAGAGGTGGGGGAGATGTTCTGATCAAAATCTCAGCGAGGAACTTACGTCACCCATTTATCTGCAGATGCTCCTGTATGTTCCTCTCCCCGAGAACGTCCCTCTTCATGATGTTATGCTGAGGGCTCACGCTGGGTTGAGTGAGAAAGAGCGTCACAGCGCAGTGTAGGGCTGCATTGTGGAGCTGACTAGGAGAACACTGGTGAAGTTGTATAATCTAATCGGCATCTGATCTAATTTCTGAATCGGGAGCATCCTTTTGTGTTCTTCCAAAGCCGGATGTTCGCTCGGAGTCGCTGCTCGCCTAAGAAATTTCCCGCCACCTCTTGGGCAAGCCAGAGTGACGTCAAAGCAAAGTGGTCTGCAGGTCGTTCTCCTGCCAGCAGCGTTTCAGATCCTTCAAGAGACCGCAGCTGAGCAAGGGAGGAAATGGTACGACGCTGTCGCTCTGGTGCGCTCGGATACATGGCGAGATGTTCCTCTTCGAGCGCTCTGGCCACAGCTGAACACGCCATTAGAGATCACCAACTCGGGTCATTAGCACGTTGGGGAAAGGCCGCAATGTGAAGCTCGTCGGAGGTTAATCTCACGTTTGTGTTGGGTGTCGTCTGCGTTTGCTTTGGTACCTTCACACAATTATGGATCTTGGGACGTTTCTTCAACACACCCTGAGGAACAGCGTGAAAATAAAGTGGACTCTTGGCCTCATCGTGTTCGGAATTGGTAACTTGTATGTGCGTGCGGTAAATTGAGCACAGTGGCTGGAGGGCAGTTTGTAAGCTGCTCCCACAAGGACGCCTTGCTGCACACCTCCAGCTTTCGCTTGGCGTCACACGCGTGGTGACATCACGCTTCTCACCTCCCTCTGGACTGCTTCTTCTTCTTCCTCTGCTGCTTACGACGAAGCTCCTCTGCTGTCGGCCAAACCCATAGGGGAACAGAACCTTGTGAGGAGCACCAAGGTGAGGGTCCGCTGACCCTCAGCTGCAGCTGAGATGATGAGCCTCAGCTGACGAGCAACCACACGCCGTAGTTGGACCTTCGGCACCGAAAACCTCAGTTCAGTCACTCCTCGCGTTAAAGTCTTGGTATAAAGATTAAACCTGCATATTTTACAGTAACGCAATTGTTCATTATTTTAGACATCATCGTTTTAAGTTTGTTAAACATCTGTGATTTTCAACATTAAAAGCTTCAGGTCAAATGGTTCCTTGATATCATATGCAAATCTTGGAAAAAAATCTGCCATAAAAATAGCGAATAGAAAAAACCGCGCAGTGCTGAAAACGCAACATTAACTGTATATAATAAATATGTAGCGACAAAGTGGAATTGTCACTGTTATGGAAAAACGTGCGGGATTTTCGTTCATCTCATACAGCTCCCGCCAGTTACAAAACAAATAAAGTACAGGATATAAAAACGTAGTAAAGCTCAGCAGGGGGGCAGGACAACGGTGTCGCAGGGCGGACGCTCGCGGACGACATGCGACCCTGTAAGACGAGATAATGTGCGTGAACTGACTGTCTTACATAAGGGCGGGAGCTAAGCGGATAAATAATGAATGAACACACACGTATCCGCGCGTGTACCCGTCTGCGGATCCACGCCGATTGTTCTCGCCGGCTCTGAACCAGTGTCCTGCTGAGGAGCGCAGGTTCCGGGGCACATCTGCGCCCAACTTCATTTTAGAACCGGCTCGGGCAGCGAGCTCTTCCCATGCGCGGTTCTGAGCGGAAGAAAGAGGTGAACATCCATTCGTTCATTCATCGCTTCATTCATTCATGCGCGGATTCATTCACCCACCGGCGGTGAAACGCCGGGTCACGGTTGCAGTGGCTGCGGCTGCACGAGACGCCGGGAAAACTGCTGTAAGCCGCCCGACACACACCGCCGTGCGTGCGTGCGCGCGCGCGCGTGTGTGTGTGCGCGAGGTGCTCCGTGCTCCCCCTCCGCCGATCACACCCGTGCACGCGGCTCCGCGACCCTCAGTCTCGCGCGGAGTTCGGCGCACGCGGCGGGGCTGCGCCGGGTGGGGCGCGCGGGGGGCGCTCAGCCTTTTTTTCCCCCCATAACCTCCGCGGTGCGCGTGTGGATGGCGGGCTGACAGCCGCACCTGGCGAGGTAAGCGCGTCCTGCACCGCTGTCGTTTCTGCCGGGGTGTCGCAGGGAAGCACGAGCTCGGCGCGCCGCCGCTGCCTCGCGGCGCCACACCTTGGCCCGGGCGCGGCTCGTCAGAAACCTGGCTCGTGGATGAGGCACTCGACCGCGCGCCGGCTCGCACCGCGTCACACCGGGTTTGCCGTGTGCCGATTCCGCTTTTGTGCCGCGGGCGAGTTGCGGGGCCCGAAGGACATCCTCGCGGGTTCCGGGTTTATGGGAGGGGGGGTGGGGGGTGAGTGGAGAAACGGAGCGCGGTGACCGACGCGCGTGATGCCGCTCGCGCGCTCGCTTTCCCGCCCGGTGTATTGTTGTGTGTGGCCCGGGATGCCGGTGTGGGCCGAGCGCAGCGGCGGCTCTGCGCCCACGACAGCAGGCGTCTCTCCCGGCGCTGCAAACCTTCCTCGCCGCCGTCCTTCACCCGCACATTTCCCCTCGTTTTATTTCCATTCGCAGAAGGATCCCCGGTTGGACCCCCTCCAGCACGGAGCTCTGCCGGCGCCGTGCAAGAAACGAGCTTTAGACGGGGAGACAACGCCTCCGTGTAGTCTTTAGAATAATAAGAAAAGAATTTCCTTGAGTAGTTTTGCGCGATGCAGGAAAAAACGAAACCGCCGGTTGTCACAGTTAAAGCAAAATAAAACTCAACTTAATAGGCTGAGCTTTTCAAACAATAGCAACCGGCCTGGGAAGTGCTGCACGTGCGTCTAAATACAGGCTGTATTTTACATGCTGTAAAACGGTCAAGTTAGTTACGTAAAATTTAGCATAATATACCTGACTCATTATATGTAATATTCAGATGGTCCCAGCCGTAAAGGAAGGCTGTCGTATGTCGGGTGGTCGCACGTCGGGGCCGCCGCGTCCACGTACAGCCAAGATCGGCGTCACGTGACCCCCATTAACCAGCTGTTTCCCACTGCGATTCAGGGACGTCTTCGTGGGCATGAATGTTTCAGCAGAAGCACATTTTGCTTAGAGACTCGGCAAAGATTTTTTTGGAAACTGCTTCCAAACTAGTTATCTTGCCTTTAAACACTACACTAAGGACGGAAAAGGAATCGGGATCACATGATCGATGTGGCGCAAACCAGCCGCGCGTCTGTGTCACACGTAGGGATGTCGCCGGGTGGGCGTTTCACGCCACGACTGTGGTCGCAAAAAATGTCACAGGTCAGCCAGTTTAACGATTTCCTTCCGGTAATTTGATTTTTTTTTTTTCATCCAACAAGACTCTATGGTAGGAAAAAAAAACACTAACATAATATTTTTTATTTTATTATTATTTGTTCTGCAGATCGAACACGTGATAAATATGACAGGGGAAAGTAGCACCTTTAAGAATTCACAGGAGCTGGCTTTAGAAACCAACGTACAGTATCTACCTTTTGGATTTGTCAAAATAAATAAAAAAAGTCAAAAATAAAAAAATAAATTAAATCTAAAAATCTGTATCTCACTATAAAGGGATGCAGATGTCAGAGTGTCAGCCTGTCATCTCCTTACTGCTCAGTGTGTTTACCCACCAGGGCCAGTGGATGGATTGGGTTGAGCAACTCGGATAAAAACTAAAGTAACGTTAAAACCGCTCTGCTGTTTGCTGATCCAGCCTGGGTGAACTCTAACTTCAGACAACTTATGTAACATTAGCCAGTTTATTTATTTTTTTACCTTGACATATCTATAGCGGGACGGTAAAGATTAGATGCGCCGCACTGGCAGACGCTGTTTTACAGCACCTATTCCAAGCCAGGTATCTGCTGGAGAACCTGCTAACCCCTGAAAAGTGTTTAGATATCCAAAATGCTCCACCACCTCTGATTTAAGGCACTGATTTAATCTGCTCTCCACGCTAAAGTCTTGTTGGAGCAGCTTGCCTAGCCGAGCCAGGCCATGCCAGCCGCATGCGTACTCCCGGCAGGGAGCTTTCAGGGTAACGTGAAACTCGAGGACAGAATTGTACCCGGTTTCTTAAATTCCACGTTCCAGGTTAGCGAACTATGATGTGTTGAACCGTGAAACTGGTTAATCGTAACATCCCTGCTTCCCACCCATGTCAACAGCCAGCAGTGATGGTCTCTGCTGTCAAAATCATAAACCGCTTGTGCGCATACTGCACAAACAGAGTCATAAATTCATAGATTTGTCACTGAAGTAAAAGTATTACTTTACAGAAAGTTGGAGATTTTCCTTTACTGTAGTGTAAATTTCAGTCTAGATGTAGGAATGATATTTACTTGAAAACACTTTGAGCACCAAAGAACCAGCCTTGTAGCACTATACTGAAAATATTGCTAGATGTTAGATACAAGAAGTATAATATTAAAAAAATGCAATTATGTGGTTGTGTGGTTTTATACGTTCTCTTTAACAAGCATGTTGTCAGAATGGATTAATGACACGGTTAATCGTAGCGTTCCGTAGCAATGAGTACATGGGAATTGAACAACACGGCCTAAATGAGTCTGCTTACATTATGCACATTTTTATCAAGTTTCAAATGATCTGGTTTGAAGGTACAATCACCTGAATACCTTAATAAAATGCGAAAAACTCCTGCTGAAATTCATCTAAATATCCATTTGTATGAGTCTTTTAAATAATTTTGACAAGCCTGCCAACTATACACGAAAGAATTACAGATGTCTTTCTGCCCTGAGGTGACAAATAAATACAGGCTTGAAATCTTTTTTTGGGCAGATATTGCTACCAGGGACAGTCTTTTTCTCGGTTTTAGTCAGTTTTTATCCTTTAAAGTAATTGGCACAGTACTTACCAAGAATGAACTGGTATAATTTTGTTAAAACAAATGCATTTTGTGTGGCAGGATTATTACTGACAACTGGTGCTGCAAGTGGGACCTTAGCGTGTCCCTTGGTCATAACCGGGGACAGCTGCAAAAAATCATCCATAACGTCCCTTTCTTCTGCTGTGTTTAGGTGTTGATAGCCTCAGAACCGCTGCATTGGTTACAATAGGTTGAGCCGGTGCCGCAGTAGGTGACGTGTACTTAGTAGTCATGTTAAACTCAGATATGTTGGTTTTTTTCCAGTCGTGCATTCAGGTGCAAGACAGAGGAGTGCGATGCTATACGGGGGAAACACACTTCGAGAAACATCGATTTTGAGAAAGCACGTCAAGCCGCTTTGACCGCACAAGGCACAGTGTGCAGAAAATTAATTTCACATTGTGAATTAAGAGCGTAAGGTTCCATAAGAAAAGCGTTGTGGGGTAGTGCGTGACTAGTACGGGGTGTAGTACTGGAGACTGTGGGTCAGACCGGCTCTCACCCTCCATCATTCAGTGTCGTGTGGCCTAAAGCGTTACCTTCAAATCCTCCCGCACGTTTCTGAAACGATTTGCTTCTCTGCTCCCATCCATGTGACGCCTTGCAGCTCCGGGGGGGGGGGGGGGGGGGG
>UFQX01000033.1:658432-820549 GCA_900497675.1 Arapaima gigas
GGGGGGGGCGCTTTCTGATAGTCAGGACAACTGAACCATGCAATTACACAGCGAAGGAGTTAAGATGCAGTGACTGGGCTGTAACACCACGACGTTCGGCCGGAAAGGAAAGTCTCTCCTCAGAATCGAAGGGCAGTTTAGGGTGCGTTGCGCAATTATTTTTTATTTCAACCCGCAAGCATACAATTAAAAGGGATCACAAAACCACCTTTGTCATTTTATACTTGCCATTTGGTGAAGGCATTCAGGTCTTTTATTTTCTTGACGTCCCAAGTTTAGTGCCTTAAAATCAATGAAACCTGATGCTAGAATAATTACTAGCTGTGCCCCCCTTGGACATAAGGTATATTTTGGATCACATTCTTATTATCCAAAGGTCATGTTTTGTATTATTGTGTCCTTTGCTGTTTATTTGACTGATTTCATGTGGTGGTTCCAACCTTTTGGTGAATAACCTTCACAAAAAGCTGCGTATTTCTTGCCGGGGTTTTATCCTTTCTCTTACCGAGCAGAGTTCGTGACCTTCTCCGCCGTCATTGTTGAAGCAGAATGCGAAGAGGTCCCGTCTAACGGGGGGCTGTAGGGGTGCAAGATGGGGTTTTCTTTGTTTAGCAGTGATGGTAGCTGGATGGAAACTGAAAGAAAACTGTCAACAATGGTTTAGGGCGAAAAATGAGTTTACGCAGACGAAATTACCTCTCCTCCTTCATGCTTCTCATCGCTCTTCCCGGTCTCGCTCGTCCAGCTTGTCAGTGGGCAGTAAGGAGAAGGCACCCAGGCTGGTGTGCAAATTTGACCGTGCTTCTGTTATAGTAAATATATAGTGTTATATATAAAACCAGTCGATTCAATTTGAAATGCTATGTTTTATGGGCAAGTTGTGCCAAAGAACTTTACAGCTTGTCTTCCAAAGGGAACATTAATAATGATTCGGTTTCTCATACGTGGATGTCAACTTGCGGAAAACTGCTTGATGACATTTTCAACCGTAGGGTGAATTTGAAGAGCGCCGTCACGAGAACCTCTCTTCCCGTTGACTCTGGCTGGCTTTTGCCAGTTATGGTCAATGTTCTGGCTCCTGGATGCGAGGGAGCGATGGGTTACGGTTGTGTCGTGAGTCTTGAAGGTTGGCATTTTGTATAATGGTCAGGCTGAATCAGGCAGGACTTGGTTTGTCTCTCTAGCTAGTGCCTTGAGCCTGGTTGTCTGGATCAGGGAGGTGATCTGTCAGCTTGTGACCAGTTGGGCTTGAGTGAGAGGTAGAAGGGGGGGATGGGAATGCTAAGGAATTATTAATAAATAGTCCTGATAAAAAAAACAGCAGCAGAGACAGCTGAGTGAAAGTAACGCCAATGGGGAGATACCTCAGGGTTGTGCTTGTGCAGCTGCTACGGCTTCATTGTTTCACTCTGATCTTTACCATACGGAGCTGTGAAGTAACGGAAGAAAAGAGCTTACGCCGTGTTTAGTAATGTCAGACTTTCATACCATCAATCACTTGCAGCCCAGATCTTCGCTTTCAGTGCGACCTTTAAAATTGACCTTTTCAAAGTGTCTCCTATGCCGTTCGTGCACTGAAAAATTCCCACTGACCATTTAACTGTCAGAATTACAATAAGCGCACTGAGCTCTGCAGGCCTCCCAGCACTGTGGCCGTGCAGCCAGCATGGTAAAAAAAAAAACAACAACATGGTGTTGTCTTAGAAGTCGCAAAACATGACCGAAACCGGTACACGTGCTGCTCTAAACTGTTTGGTTTCCAGACCCCTCTGCTGCAGCTTCTCCTGATCCCGTCTCCTTCTGTTTGTGTAAAGGCAGATATTAACCGACAGAAGAGCGTTGCTGTATGTGTGCCACTTGATAGCTGCTAACTATGTTCTACAGCAGTTTCGTTGAGGTTCTGCAATTATACATAAAAGCATCCCTTGCTGAGCATCAGTATTTTGTGTTCGATATGCCTCTAGAATCCATACATATAACAGACACCCTATATTTAATTTACGGGCTTTAAATCACATCCTGTCTGCATGTAAAAACTTTTTCGACAGCGTGGTAATGGAATACCCTAATATGATGAAGTGGTGAAGTGATGATTGAGATAATCAAGATACACAGGTCACTCAAATGATTTATCCTCTAAAACTTTTGCCAGACTGACAATTTCATGTTCAGTTTACTGCAGTCAGGGGTCAGTACTTCAGCCACGCCGGTCCCACTGTGCTGATATTCAATAATGGTACTTGGCAGTACAACAGGTAGGTGTTGGAGGGAACATCTCCGAAGGCCTCGCTGACCCTCCTCTGCCCTAGACTGTGCTTACTTGTCTCTTGCCCATCGCAGGATTGTGCGTGGTTACTATGACAACAGTACCAGGCCTGGGATCGGAACAGAAGAACGTAACAGAGGCGCCCTCAGAGGCAAAGGTGGCCGCTAGCGGGTCACGGGCCAGTTACAGCATGAGGACAAATCAGGTGGGAGCTGCCTGAATGAAGTGGGAATGTTGGGGGGACTGGAGATGCTGTGTCATGACATTGCATTCCATTGTATTGCATTCTACTATTTAAATTATCTTGCATATTCTTTTGCACGTCATAAAGGTTGCACACATAACCTGTTCCTTTACAGAGAACGTGGTTGTGCATTTAGATGCACTTTAAAAGACGAAGACCTGGCAAGACAGGAACTTGGGAACTTTAAGCTTGCATTAAACCTCCTTTACCACAATGTCTAAACATGCATTCACGTAGAAAATATAAATCATGTGATCAGCATAGAATTGCAGTTTCACCAGTGGTCTTGGGGGGGGGGGGCTTGAGGTTTTGCTTATCAGATGAAGTTGATGTAATTGCTCTGCGATTATGCGCAGTTTACCTGTAGACAGTGTTTCTTTGCTGGTGTGAAACCACAGTGCTGGGGCTAGAGTTTGACCTCAGCTCACTTCTTTAGGATCACGAGGCCAAGCTGCTGGATGACACTGGGGATATGGACGATGCTTCGGAGAAGACCACCCCCACCAAAACCTCTAAATCCCCACACAGGAAGTCCAAGAGGGCCAAGACAGTCCCTGTGAAGGTCACCCTGCTGGATGCGTCAGAATTCGAATCCGCGATTGAGGTATGCAATAGCTTTTGCATGGGTGCACATGAAATGTAGATCTGGGGAAAAAATATCTGATTGATAAAAACTGCAAATATAGATCAAGGGAATAAACAAATGAATCTTGTTTTTTTTCCCTGTTTTAAAATGTTTAGAAGTGCTGCTAACAGGTTTTCTCCGTGGGAACTTGAGCCTTCTAGGAAGGAATTGTGGGAGACATTCAGTTTAAAGGGGTCTAGAATACACCATTGACCAAGATACTCAGCTTCAAGCTTTTGCCATTGTTAGCGTGAAGCTGGGTAATATTCTTGTAAAAGGGTCATGATACCTGTTGCTAGTTCTTACTGACACTCAAGGGGATGGACTATTCAAAGATACAAGGTGAGATGAATCCGGTGTTGGATTGCGGTGACCTGGCTCACGGACGACTACCCCCTCAGTACAGTGAAAACAACTCACAGCATCTGACCAGGCAAAAGATTAGCTCATCTGAATCCACATTTTTCGTCGTGTTTGTTAAAATGGGTCCTCAAATTACGAATTGTAAATGGCACTAAAAGTCTGTTTGTAACTGGATTTGTTTGTAAACCCAACCACTACAGCACAAATAATAAAAGCTTAACTATACTGATGCCACTCAATTTTTTACATCCAAGGTTCTGAAAAAAAAAAAAAAACGTTTGATGAAGCTATAATGAACATTTCCCATTAAGACTTTATTTTTTGATCTATTCAGTTTAATTAGTTTGTTAGTATTCATCAATTATTCCTCATTTCCAGGGTTGCTGTGCTTCCGAGGTTATCCTGGAATGATAGGGTGTGAGACAGGGACTACCAAGAATGGCACACCAGTCTGTTATAGGGCTTTTATTACATTGTTATTTGTTAAAGATGATGACACGATGGGCCAGCAAATAGCACTGCTGCCTTAGAACACCTGTGCTGTTCAGGTGTGGAGTTTGCATGTTCTGGTGTCTGTGTGGGCTTCTTCTAGGTGCTCTGGATTCTTCCCACGTTATACAGAAAGGGTGTCGTGTTAAATGGACGTTCTAAATCACTCATTATGTGTGGTGTCACACTGATGTTGACTGGTCTCCCATCTGCGCTTCATTTCATAGCCCAACTCCCAGGGGTTTTGCAACAGACTCAGGATTGCTGCGACTGTGACCCCTGCTAAAACAGTTGGGGATAAATGATGGACCTTTTATTAACTTGAAGGAACATTTGCCAGCATCTGGCCACTTTCATTTTCTTTATTATCTGTAAAATCAATGAAGACACAATAATATTGAGGCGCCTTGATTTATTTGCAGGCGTAGGTTCTTGGATACAGACTTTTGCTTCAGCGTTTAGGCTACATCAAGCTACATTGCAATACTTACAGTAAAAATATGTCTTTGTCCAAAATGCTTCTTTAACGTCAACTGTTGACTGATTTATCCCATAAAGAGCTGCAACTGTCTTTGGGTTCTTACTGACCACCCGCACTCACGACACACGACAGCAGACAAACTGCTGAAAATAGACAAGTGGAGAAAATATGATTAAACATAAACTGATCAAAAATGCTTCTGAAACTTCTAGCTTGAAAGTTTGTAGCAGGAGAACTGAGTATAAGGCTTCACACCTACACGTAGGAACCCGCTAATGAAAACAAATACAGTGCACAGTCTGAGAGGGAAAAAATGCATCTGCGACACTTTCTCAAGGCATAATGATGGATTTGGGCATTTGCTATTTGTGAAACTTGATAAATTGCTTTTACAATAGTAATCGCCTTAGTTGTGCCTGACATTAGACAGGAAAGCTTGCCCACCAGCCAGAGATGACTGTACACCCCCAGTCACCTGAAATGCTCACACAGAGAATTTGTGATGGTAACACCCAGTCTGTGGATTCAGCTACACTTTTTGCTACTTCTAAATACAGTGTTTTGGTTCCAGTCTTGCCTGTCATGCTTCTCACGTTTGAAAAGGGCATTAATTAAATTCAGATGAAATAGCTAGTAGTCCGGGTCGCCTTAGAAGGAAGGAGTGATAGTAAAACGGGTTATTGAGTTTGGCCCCGCCAAAGAATTTTCCGCACAGTTCTCAGCTCTTATAATTTGCTTGTTCTATTTCCCCTTGTCTATGCGCACTTGTTAGCTTGACATTTGTTCTTCCTCGATTGACTCACGAATCTCTTGAAAATCTCTCCCTCATTGTCCTGGTTACCGGTTTCCAACTGTGTCTTTCTGTAGGCATCGCCGCTCTGTAATACTCTTAACCTTTTCTGTCCATCTGTCCATCCAAACACAATATATTCTGAAAACAACGTTTAGCCGTACTCATCTCCTCATTTGCTCCCTATCTATCGGTTTCTCCCATCATCGTTCAACAAGAGATTGTCAAAGCGGAAGCTCAAATTAGTTTTTTACTACATCTATCGGTCCGTATTTTGATCCTGGCTGACAGCAAAACGCACGTTTAAAGCCTAATGTGACAGGAACGGATGAACGATTTCACCCAGAATTCCCCCGTTCTCTGTGGAATATTATGTTGTCACTATAAGAAAATTTCAGCGGGGACCAGCCATGTTGTTGCAGGGGGATAGTTTTACTCAGCCTGTTGGGAAGGAACAAAGCTCATTGCCTTGTGCACTTGCCCTTAGGAAACTGAAGAACCAAAAAAAAAAAAAAAAGAAGATGGAGCACATTACTTCTGTTTCCATAGCAACTGCTGCTCTGTCTCTCTGTCGCTGAGGAAACTGGAATCCCTGGAAGGCAGGGGTTTCAGTGTCGGCAGAGATGGGGTGTGCTGAGAGCGCTTTCCACAAGCAGCGACTCCTCGGGATAGAAACTGGGTGCGGTTCTGTGCACGGCTGCACGATTCTCACGTACAACCTCACCACCTCCTGCGGGATCAAAGGTTTATTACACAGATGGCCATTTGTGCTTTCTGTTGGAAACGATTCAGTGTGACCTACCCGCTGCCCACATATTTAGGCTGAAAATTACCTTTGTTTACCTTTCCTGAATGTTTTTTCTTGTTTGATGTCAGGGCAGATAATGAATTAATATGGGGGTTGCTGTTTTTGCCAGAGCTGATGGAAAAGTGGTATCAATCGGGTGTACTGCCTGCGCTAAACAGATGATCAATGGGCATTGTAATCATTTTTGTCTCAAGCCCATTTAATATTTTTCTCTTTGCAAGAAGGGAGCAGTGGAGCAAACAAAATAATTCTGCAGATGTAATTCGAAGTTGTGTGTCATTTACTGAAACAGCACAGAATAAGCATGTGCTTTTGAACAAAGGACAAGTAACTGTTAGTTTTCAGGTTTTTCCGCTTTTATCTGCATTTTGCAGTGATCTTTGGACTCATGGATAAATTCAGTTGATTATTTCAGCGATGATTTAACTGACACAACACCGTTTCGGGGGTGAATCTTTTTTTTTAGGCATTCACAGCTTTTTCTCATGTTTGTCTTTAAAGCACACCTCTCAGTTAATGACCATTGGGACGTCTTTCCAAAAGTACATTCCCGATTCCTCTTTGAATTACAGAAGTTTTCCCGAGGACAAGCCTTGCTGGATATGGTGTGCGAACATCTCAACTTGCTGGAGAAGGACTATTTCGGCCTGATGTTCTTCGACACAGATAGTCAGAAGGTCAGATCATGCGTGTTATTTCTGCTCAGTGTCCCCATTTCCTTTATTGCCTGTGCTTTAGCTCTGCCTTTTATGTCAACATTAACCCCTACGCTGGGTAAAGTTTGTGGTCAGTTTCATCTTAGAAGCCTGTCAGAGTCAGATCAGAATGACATCACTATCACCACGCTCCGCTTGATTTCATTGTGCTTTCCATAAAGAAAAGTGAGGAGTGACGGAAAGCCTCATTTCTCCCTATCTTTTGGTAAACTATAAAGCCTTCCTCTTTTATCACTCTGTTTGGAAAGGGTAGAAACAAGTAGGGTGCCTATAAACCATTTAACTGCTTCTGTATGGATGGGGCTCACTGAAGCTGCCTGTGCTATCTTTCAGAACTGGCTGGATCCATCAAAGGAGATCAAGAAGCAACTTCGCAGTGAGTGTCTGCCAACATGTCTGTATCTCTTATCAGTTCATGCAGTTCGATACACGCAGACCCACACTTGTAACGTGATACCAAAAAATTAATGTGATAAAAAGTCGTCTATCGCTGCTGCTAGTCCTATCTTTGTTTTAAGTAACGTCCTTCCTTCTGTAAAGGATGTTTGCCCCAGCTACATTCTGCAAAAAAAAAAAAAAAAAATCAACACCCAACTGAGTGGATAAATCTTGGACTGAAGTGGTCTGAAAGTAGAAAACAGTTGTTTTCCTGACAACGTTTGACGTTGTGATTTCGTTTGAAACTCGCCACAGCTGTGTAGGAACTTCCGATCGAAAGGTCATTTTAAAACATTGCAAACATACCAGCTTCCAACATCTGGAGCTCCTCTCGGTCTGCTTTAGCATACCTCATACTTCAATGGTTGCACAGTTTTCAAACGTGCAGAGTGGCCAACTGCAGTAGGAAGCGAGCAGAACTCTTATCTGAAGTACATATCTGAGCTGTACCTCCATCTTGTGACGGACCTGCATGGTTTAGCCCTTGTTGGACCTTTCCAGCAGTAAAGCGATCGCCGATCACTCGACAGTATCATTTCACAGACTTTGTATATAGGAGGTTCATTTTACAACGTTGTTGGCTAATTTAAGTTTTTGTACACCACTCTCATCATGTTTCTCGCAGTAGAATAGTAACCACTCACAGATGGCTGGCTAGATTGCACAATTGTCTGAGTTAAAACAGATTTGATTAAATGTTGCCATAAATGGCTTTCTTTAATAATATGGCTAATCCTACCGCCCAGGGATGGGGATAGGGTCTGGACCCCCGTGACCCCGACCACGACAACGTGGTTCATGATAATGGATGGATGGAATATGGCTAATGACGAAGTAAAGTGTTCTGCGTCCTCTTAGAAAAGGATGCCTATTTTGTAATTTATTTTTTGGTCATTTTCATCAAGTAAAAATGCTGCTGTCTCTTCTCTCTGTCTGTGTTCAGCCAGCCACTGGCACTTCACTTTCGCTGTCAAGTTTTACCCGCCTGACCCTTCGGAGCTTATCGAGGACATTACCAGGTATTGACCTCGTCGTCTTTTTTTTTAACCTTTCAAATTCTTCCTCTTCAGATGGAATCCATAAGGAGGAACTTGTATGGTCAGGCATTCATAATGAGAGCTCATCCAGACCCACTTGTTTGTTCTTGTGAATGGAAGGACCTTGTTCCTTAGTTTAGCCCTATATGTATGAATGTGTCCTTCCTCCAGGTACTACTTATGTCTGCAGCTGAGGGACGACATCCTGTCAGGCCGCCTGCCCTGCTCCTTCGTCACGCATGCCTTGCTCGGCTCCTACGTTGTGCAGGCCGAGCTGGGAGACTACGACCTAGAAGAACACGGTGCTGACTATGTCAGTGAGTTCCGCCTCGCCCCCAATCAGACCCGTGAGATGGACGAGAGGATAGCAGAGCTGCACCAGAGCTACAGGTGGGGAAGCGACAGACTTGAACCCGTGTCTAACCCATGTCTGACCAAACAGAAGATAGTAAGATGTGGGCCGAAATGCATGACAGCTTTTGTCATTTTTTTTTCCCCAGGGGTATGAGTCCTGCAGAGGCCGAGATGAACTTCTTGGAGAATGCCAAGAAGCTGTCCATGTATGGGGTGGACCTCCATCACGCAAAGGTACAAGTTGTGGTTGCACATTTGTGTTATCTATCTGTATTTTTTCAGTGAGAGGCAGTGTGTATGGGCACGTATGACAACTGCAACAACTTCTTGCCCCTCACCTTCCTCTGTCTCCGGCTCTTGGCTCATACCTGTGGTGTTCAACGTTGTTCCTGAGATGCACACTAATGTTGACAGGACTCGGAGGGCATTGACATCATGCTGGGTGTGAGTGCCAGCGGACTCCTCATATATCGAGACCGGCTGCGGATAAACCGTTTTGCCTGGCCCAAGATTCTTAAGATCTCTTACAAGAGGAGCAACTTCTACATCAAGATTCGGCCTGGTGAGGTAGGTAAACTTAAGAGCCAACATATTTACAGGTTGAAGATACAATACTTTTAAGATATTGCTGTGTCAGGCCATATCCTGAGAAAACTAAATAGAGTTGAGTTGGAAAGAAAGTGAAAGAAAAGCAGCTTGACATACTGGCTGGTCAGCTGAAAGTAGACTCAGTTCTAGGGCTTTGTGAAATACAAGAAATGTGTGTGACAGTAGATGATTGGACTGGCATGTTTCATGGTTACTGCTATAAATATATTTCCATACTGGGATCATAATTGTAATGATTGTTCCCACAGGGGTTTGTTAAAGTTGATGACTGGGTGTGGAACCTTTCATAAAATCAAGAAAGCAAAGTGATAGACTGGCATGAGGAACATTACATGCCTGGTGTTTAATATGTACAGAAAAACCGCATCCATCTTTAAAAGACTTGTGTCGTGGAGTGATGATCATCGGAGCGAGGGGATGCATTTTCTCACCTAGAAGTGTCCGGGTGGTGGGCTTTGGGGACTATATCTCTGAGTTGTGATTTCGTTTATCAGTCAGGAACCCCAGGGTCCTGCTGTCTGCAGTAGTGCGTGTCCTACTTCATGCGCAACGCTGCTGAAATCTTGTGCAAAATACAAGTATAATGTTACTGTCTGTTACTTTCAGCTGTGTCAGACTTTTGTAGTGGATCTCGAGATACTTGATACACAATTTCTGTATTTTTATTTTAATAACATAACAATAAAGAGAGGTCTTTTATGCTTACTTCTGGTTTTGAAAACCTTCGTGTATATGGGAATTAAAAGCGTTTTTAATGCAGCTTAACCCTGGTGAGTTTTGTCTTTCTGCCATCAGTACGAGCAGTTTGAGAGCACAATTGGCTTCAAGCTTCCCAATCACAGAGCTTCCAAGAGACTGTGGAAAGTCTGCATTGAGCACCACACTTTCTTCAGGTAGGTTTCACCTCCAGCACACCACATGGCGGAATGCCACCACTGTCTTCGTAACCGTTTTAACCCTCGGCGGAGTCTCGGCAACTGATCCCGGGAAGCAGTGGATGCAAAACCAAATGCTGTCACTGCCTTGGCTCAAATAAAACATTCAGTCTCCTTTACATGAGCCCACACACATGCTTATACACGGCAGCACGCGTGATGCTTCACACTGATACTAAACCCTAAGTAATACTTAATTCCAGGGTAATCAGAACAACAACAAAAAAACTGTCTGATTCTTTCACCCAGGGGTTGGTACACTGGAGGGTTTTTTTGATGCGCTTTGCTTTCCTTTGGGTGTCGGCACTGTTCTTCTCGTCTTCTCTCTTCACATTGGCCTCCTGTGGCTGGACGATGTGAAAAACTCTTTAATATCCCTTAAAAGGCTCTCCTGTGGCCTGGTGCTGTGAATGACTGTTGTGTGTACAGACGGATACAGGTTTCCCTCGCGGTGCTGTGTGTGCCTGTGTGCCTGGAGAAGCTCCATAACCCCTCTATATTGAGTTATATTTCACTATTAAAATGAACTAAGCTGCAGTGGCCGAGATACTTTGTGGAAAGTGCGCAACACTTTCCATTCCGTGTTTTCAGCCTTGCCAATTAAACATTGCAAATTGACTGTGCTGCGAAATAATGGCGCATGGAAAGCATGCGGGGATGAGTACTGTAGTGTATCCATGGTGATTTACTGGCGCAGGATCAGCTGTCGGCTCCTAAAAGTGTGCAGGAACCCCCCCCTGACTGACCTGTTTGACCTCATAGGCACGATACACTCTTAAGAACAGAATTTTCTGTGCATGTGTTTTGTGTGGGTTTATGGGAAGTGAACCAAGAAATGCCCGTTTTGTTTTCTCTGTCTGATTGATAACTTCCTTCCCTAGGTTGGTGTCTCCTGAGCCCCCTCCCAAAGGCTTTCTAGTCATTGGGTCTAAATTCAGGTACAGCGGACGGACGCAGGCGCAGACCCGTCAGGCTAGTGCACTGATCGACCGGCCTGCCCCGCATTTTGATAGATCCACAAGCAAACGGTACCCACTGTGTCGCAGCCTGGATGGAGGTGAGTGACAAAGCTGGGACTATATATTTCCAGTCCTGCCCCCACCCATTGTGACATGGCCCTTAATCTGCCATTCTTGTCCTTCCTTTGCCTTCTATCCTCATAATCTCTCAGTCCTTTTCCTGCCCATGTCAGCATGAGTCTTAGGTCTGCACACGGATGCGTATTTCCCTCTGACGTCTCTGAACGATATATGTGCCGTTCAGCCTCTGCGCTGGGGGAGAACCAGGATGGCATGTCCCACCGCAGCTCCAGCGATCGAACTTACAACCTCTCTGTGGATGACTTGGGCACGGATATGGAGCAAACCCAGGAACTGGACCTAGACCTGGAACCAGACCAGGAGGTTGTCACCACACCTACGAAGATCAAAGAACTGAAGGTAGCCTTGAACCCTGGCAACAGGCCTGCAGACTTCTGTTTATTTTAGGAGACTCCCGAAGTGCCCATATGTGCCGCTACTCTAAAGCTTGCTTTCTGACTGCCACCGGATAGAGAGAAACGTACAAAGTCCTTCCTAATCATTCTTCTCTCTTCCGACACTTTCCTTCTCTCACCACATCCCTCAAGGACCTTTAGTGTCCCCAATATTTATATATAATATACAAGAGCAAAAAAAAAAAAATAAAGAAGTGCAGACTAAATTTATGAGTGATAAACCATTTCACCAGACCCAGGGGTCTGTTTTACTGGAACAACTCAGCTTCATGAGAGAAGAGTTCTAATTATATAAGATATTGTTGGGAAAAAAATAGTAGCAGCTATAATAGTTTCAGTGAAAGGAGATACAATATTGGCGACATTCCTATCGTGAATATTTGTGATTTTAAATCTCTTGCTTTATAAGTTTGCATTGTTCTTTTAAAGTCAAAAATAGGACATTAGCAGCACTTTTTTTACCTTTTAAAATGATGGCTACTATGTATAATGAGGAAAAATGAAACATGGTACTTAGTTTTACCAATTCTTTGAGGACTACTCAGGGTGTAATAAATTATTCTGGAAGAATTTTTGGCAGAGAAACCCAAGGTTTACAGTTGTCGTGTTATGTAAAACTGTGCCTTTTGTGGTCGTCTTTGTGTCCATTGCTTCGCTTCTTTGTGCTGCGGTTTAACTTAGGCTGTGTTGAACCTCATCTGCACTCACTTACACCATGTCTTTTCTATCTTCTCGCTGCCAGAAGGATGACTTTGGTTCTCCCACTGAGACTAAGCCGGAGGTATCTGGTTCATCATTCTGCTCAAGTCTTCCTGTTAAAGTGTCTGCCTGTGCTCTGTGAACTGCGTCCAGAAATGACTTTATTCTGTCTCTTTTGTCTCTTTGGGGTAACTGGCTGTAGTTACACCACCGTGAAATTATTATAAACATTCTGCTGCGTGTTTTTATTGTTCACGTGAGATTTTTCCTGCGATAATTTAGTAAAAGACATCAAGAGGGAGGTGTACTGAACATGCACTCCTTCACTGTCTTGTTGGCATTGCTTGAAAGTACTTGCAGCTGTTCCAACAGTTTGTGAAAGTCAGGTAAATGAAAAATTTTACAATTCTCTTTATCTCGAACGTTCTGCTGCAGTCAGTAGATTATTTAATAGGATGTTGTGTCTATTATTCCAATAACTTATCTTTTTAGTTTTAATTAGAGCTCATATCTGTGTTTCTAGTCACTGATACAGAATTTCAGTGTTTTAATTGTAAAATTCAACTGAAATGGAATATCACAATTGTATTTGGTACATGACAGCCTCCACAGCAATTGGGAATATTAAAATGAAAAGTCTTACGAAATATTTTGTGACTATAGTTAAATTTAAGACTTTTAATGAACATCTGATTTATTAAGCTTTTGCTGCAGATTTAGGTACTGAAGTTATCTGAGAGTGACCTGAAGCTGACAAAAATTGGACGTGCTTAAGTGAATGTCATCTGCGGTGAATGGGAAGCCGTGCGCATGACGTATTTTTAATTTCAGTAATTTTGAGTAAATGTCAAATTTTTACATAGTTTGAAGGTAATAAAAATGATGGAATGAAAGTGATGCAGAGTGAAGCGGTGGCATCGTGTCCAGGTTACATGCTGAACCATGCCCTGTGGTTGTGGGATACAGCTGACCACTGCAATTCTACACTGGACAAGTGGTTATTGATAATAGATGGATAGAAGTGTTATGGTGTGTTTTTTAAATTTATTAGAGCTCTGAGGTTTTTACAGAACCCATTCTGTTAATAGGATGAGGGAGTATGTACTGTAGCGGCAGCATTCTGACTAAGCTGGGACCTCCGTTCGCATTTACGCCCTAATCTGACACTCTCACCCGCACCACTTAACAACATCATTGTGATAAAGTATAATAAATCAAGTACAGCTATTAAGTTGCAGCAGAGAAACAACAATTAGGAGCCCAAGGAATGATGAAGAGCTCGGAGTGGAAAACAATTCTGTTGCAGAATTTCAAACTTTTATTAAATGAGGTTTTGCACTTCCACAGCCATCAAACAATTCACACTCAACCATATAATCCAGGGGTCCTTAACGTGGGGTTTGCCTCCCCAGGGCGGGTAGAACGGGAATACAGCTGATTAGTGAAAATTTATTTCAGTTGCTTTCTTGCTGGATAAAATTGTTTCGTCTGACATTATTTTTACTTTTTGATTCGTTTACATCTACATTTTTGTGTGTGTACGGTGTTAGCTAGAAATAATGTCCTATTAATTGTGCCTTAATGAGAGCATTGATTCATCTGGGGCTGGATGGGAGATGCACGTGTGTGTGTGTGTGTGTGTGTGTGTGTGTGTACACTCATACGTATTCTGTGTAGTCAGCAGCATTTCCAGTGTAGCTGTGTGAACGTATCTGCTACTGATGGCTTAAGTACATCCCCGTGCATCTGACTAACTCGGGTGTGTCTTTTTTTCTTTCTTTGTCACCTTCTCTGTGCTCACACCCTCACCCTCTGACCGTTACTGTTGTTACATCTGTCCCCCGCTCCCTTTGCCCCTGCTCTGCTTTTGGATCAGGAATTGACTCCACGACACAAACAGGAGGTACTGCCTCTCTCCGCCCGGTGCCTTGTCTTTTTTCACTCCTGTCCTGCTGAGTCTGGCTTTTAAATCCGGCTGATGCATGTGGCCGATTTGTGTCTGTGCTGAGACTTAGTCCCTATGCCAAGCATGGTTTGGGGGGAAAAAAAAAGATGCTATAAAAACCCTTCAGCTGTCATGGTGCTTAGACTTATATGTATATATGTAAGAGTTTAGTCATTCATTCTCCTAAATGCTTCTTCTGCTCTCTCCCTAATTTATAAACGGACTGCTGCCAAGATGTGGGTGAAAGGAAACTTAAGTGAAAAGCATGGTTTAATATGAATGTGAATAGACTGCTGAGCAATAGCATTGCGAGATGGCTATTACTCTGACACTTCCTGGGGTCTCTCATAAGATTCGATCTGTCCGGCGTAGTAGCACACGGTGTCTTTCCGTTTTGAAATCACAAACGAGAAAATCCTGATCTCCAACATCCCACAAATTCAGCTTCCATGCACAGATTACAGGGCAAATCCCAACAAAGCAGCATAATGGGATGAGGTGAGACACAGAGCTTCCTTTACAGGAGCCCAGTGTAATGAGCAAGAGGCTCTGAAGCCCCCCTATGAGCCACAGTCCACGTGCAGCTTAGTGGGTGCCTGTGATGAAGCTCCTTAATTATTCAGACAGTTTCTGCCATTATTTTTTGCGACTGCACTGTTGCTCTGCTTAGTGTGGGGGTGCCGGGTATCCTGGAGCTCAACGCCCGTCTCACCCGCAGTTTCTCGACAAGTCGGAGGAGGTCCTGCTGAAGCACCAGGCCAGCATCAATGAGCTGAAGAGGGCCCTGAACAGCAAGCTGGTCCAGCGGGAGAAAAGCCTGTCAGGCCCCCCTCCAGGCGCCGTCCCTGAAAACACAGCGGTGAGTGTTGGCGCCGGGTTCTGCGGCTTTGGGTTGGGAGATGTGGGGTATTGCTGTCAAACGACATAAAAAGCTGCACGTATTCGCACACTTTCAAAACTTATTCTACAGCTTTATCATTACTTCACATGACATTATGGTTTGCTGTGTGGTGTTAATGAAATAATGATTTGCAGCGCCGCATTAACAGCATGTGCAAAAGCCATTACTGTGAAAGCAAATTATTTCTTAGACCCCGGATTTTGGAATAATCTTTGCTTTTGGAGACATTGAGCTTGAAAACAAGTTCCAGGCCGTGTTGACTTACATAACTCTGTTTCTGACGGTTGCAGAACTAGGAAAAGCGAGGATTTCTTAGCTTAATGCAAGGAGCTGGTGCCAAGGAGCAGAATGAGTTTCTTTATGTGATTCAACTTATTCATAGGCAGCAAAGCAGAATTTGAGATAGAAACACATTTAGGGCATGAAGTCTGATTTACTCCTGCAGTAAATGCAATGCATTTTTTAAAAATGTAATACAAAATGTTGACTATCCCAGCTGCTGTTTTCCCCCCTCTAACTCACAAATATAAGGAATCTTTATACCGACAGGGAAATTTAATAAATGTTGATGCTGTCCTTTTATGCAGCCTTGTGAAGCAACAGCAAGGCGCAGAAGTGCATTTGCAGTTTATATGCAGAAAGTAGACAGTCAGCTATTTGCTGCAAGCTGGGGACATGTAGATTCCCATCATTTGTATTCAGTCTCACCAGGCCAGCATTCCGCTTCTGTCCACTGTAAACCACTAGAAGAGGTGCATCCATTTGCTGTCACTGTCTTCCGAAAGCGTAGACAGACATACCAGCCCTCTTGTACAAGTGCTGCTTCCTTTATTTGTGAAAGTGTGACTGTTGCTGGTTTGTATTTAATAGTTTGGGCACAGTTTTTATATAATTCATTCAGTTAATGTAACCTGAATCTGCCCTTCCTTCATCTTAATATAAAGTACATAATAATTAAACAATGATTTTTTTTTGAATTGATAAAAATGTATTTTTTAAGAGATTTTCTCAAGCACATTTAACCAATATTTAGTTTGCTTTTTTCTTTCGGGCCCTGTCTTACTAGACTGTCAATGCTGTTCTTCTAAACTTTGACGTGAAAGAAGAGAAATGGTCTGTCAGTAGCTTTGAAGGTTTAAAATGGCATTTTATCCTGTTTTCCAACCAAAGGTTTGTGAGATCAATAACTCATCCACAAATACTCTTTAAGGTAGGAGCGGCACTTTTTTCGCTGCAAGGTCTGCGAAACACAATCTAATGGGAGACAGTTCTGTACGAAACAGTACTGCAGTAGACATTGCTGCACAAGAGAGTCTGAAAGATTGATAGACAGACAGACAGGGAGCCAGGTAGGTAGATAGATAGATAGATAGATAGATAGATAGATAGATAGATAAATGGTGACTAATGATAGATAGACAGACAGACAGGCAGACAGGGAGCCAGGTAGATAGATAGAAGGATAGATAGATAAATGGTGACTAGTGATAGATAGATAGATAGATAGATAGATAGATAAAGAAATACTGAAAGAAAGAAAGAAAGAAAGAAAATTTCACGAGGCTTACAAACATACATGCAGCAAAAGTCCTGAGAGCTTAGTAGCACTCAGAGATCAGTTGCACCCCAACAATGGGGGACTCATGTAGCCTAATGGCTGCTGCTAGGAAAGACCTCAGGCATTGTACCTTGGATCAGTGTAACTGGACCAGGCTGTTGCTGAATGTAGGGTGTAAGAGTCATTGGCTATGATGGTTAACAATTTGTTTAGAGTCCTTCTCTGTGTTATTTCCTCCAGCCTAACTCCCAGGGCAGAACCAGCCTTCCTGATTGATTTTTTCAGTTTGCCTCCATCCCCTGTTGAACCCCGCTGACCCAACATGCAGCTTCACACTAGACTGCACCAGCCATAACATACTGGCTGAGCATCAGCATCAGTGTCCTGCATATTCCAAAGATGAGGGGTTTAAAGGAGTCTCTTTCCTTTCTTGTGCAGAGCTTTATTAGACCACTCAAGCCTACTATTCAAGCGCACCTCCATGTAGTTGCATGATCACAACATCCCCTCTTCTTCTCCATCAGTGGCGACTGGACTCAGTGGATATCCTACAGTCTGTCACCATTTTTTTAGTGTTTTCACTGATGAGCTGAAGTTGTTTTTTGTAAAAATCATCCTCTGTCTTGTCCCCAAGAGCCTTGAGTGTATCATCTGAAAACGACAAATGACATGACTTAAAGTCCAAGGTGTACAGAGTAAATAGAAAAGGACCAAAGACTATCCCTTGAGGAGCCTCTGTGCTGCTCACAGCCGTGTCTGATGCACAATCCTACAATCACAAAAACTGTGGTCAAGTAGTACAAAATGGTAGTATCTACCTGCAGGGAGCATAGCTTCTTGCCTAACTAATCAGCCCGTATGGTGCTGGATGCACTGGAGAACTTAAAACATCATCCAACAACAGATGACAACATCGTCCACTGCTGTCCAGGCCTGAAAGGGTCTGGTGAAGACCTGACCAGAGGACTGAGTGCTAAAACCAGCCTTTCTAGGGACTGAATGTGTGAAGCCAGAGCAATTGGTTGAGTCATTTAAAACTGATAATTGCCCTTTTTTGGAACAGGAAGCACATATGGTGTTTTGGATGGCAATAGCACCCTTTTCAGGACCGAAGCTCAGGTTGAAGACACATTGGAAAATACGTGCCCAATTTGTGGTGTCAAAGAAGCCTCTCAGAGCCTCAGAGCTTCAGATGACCATTTCCTCACTGCCTTGCTGGTTGCTGGTTACTGTTGTAGGAAAGAGTTCTGTAAGAGAGAGTCTTTCAGGAGAGGAGACACCTCTACACAAAACCATCTTGTAAGAGACTATCTTCTGAGATAGTGTGTTAAGAGACAGTTCCGTATAAGGCGGTCTTGTAGGAGACAGTTCTTCAGGAGAAAGTCCTCTAGGAGATAGCTCTGCAGTACATGTGGTTGTCCCCAAACATAGACAGCAGATGACATGGTTCAGGCCTCAACCCAAACTATGTTTCTTTTGTAGCACATTAATGAGACTGGAGTATGAGGTGCAAGTGTGTGTTTATATTTGCACCAGCTGTAGAGGAGTTGCTCAGTATGCTCGAGACAAAGCTGTGAAAAAAGAACAGCATCTTGCACTTGACCCATATTCATACACCTTTTCATCTCTGTGGCTCTAAGGTATGGAGCTTGGAAGACTTCATTTTTATATTTTTATTTTTAAGTTGTACAAGTGAATTGTCAAGTAGCACAACTATAAAAGTACGAGAAAAAGTGGCATTTTCTTACAGCAAAACTACTGAGAACTAAGTAAAAACAATATAAAAATTGAGAGCGGATAACAAGGCAATAGGCCTACAGTTTTTCTGCAGGTTCCAGGCTTGCTGGTAGCACGAGGAGTCTAAAGGGACGTTCTCCTGCTCAGTAGATGTTCTGGGGGAGTTAGTGAATTAATTGCAGTCATTGTGATACAACCAACTCATTAGGAGGCCGCAGAGAAAAGGTTGTTTCATGTGGTGATGCTGTCTCCTCATTCTGAATCTTTTTTTACTATGATTACCTAGATGCTACATCACACATGACGCTCGGTTCATTCGTTTTATGAGAAACAGTGAAAGGACTTGACCCCAATTCAGTTCATTTCCATCTTCACACTTTGATGAATGAGAAGCACCCCCTGCATTGCGAAGCACAATTCTCTAACTGAGTAACGTTCTTTGTTGCTGTGCTGGAGCACACCGAGGTGCTTTGCTTGAAAAATCACCACTGCAAAAGCGGATTGGGGCTGCTGCTCTCGCACATTGAACGTGGATTTTGTGGGAAATCGGAAAGTGCAGCCAGAGGGTAGTTTTATGAAGTTTGGCCTCACACACAGTTATGGACACACTTATCACGGTCGTGAGTAATGGACTGTAACAAACCTCTTGGTCTGTTGCTTTCTACTATTTCCACTCCCTTACTCCCTATCCTGATCCCTGTATCCTCAACCCTCTCAGGTTTCGCCTGGGGCAGAAGAGGAGCCCAGGGATGGCATCAGTCTGGAAGGTTTTGTTCAGAAGACTATGGCGGCATCTCCACAGGTTTCCTCATTTCTTCTACTCTTTCCTCAAACTAGTCGTGTGGGAGATACACTAAATCACCTGGAGCCAAATTAGCACATTGAACCAAACTCACCCAAGACTCTGTTGCAGTCCTGCTTTACCGAGTCAATATCATTGAAATCTGAAGGTCCTGCTGCAGATAATGTTATAGAATTTATTTTTGTTTTGTTTGCTGTGCAAGGCAAGGGATACCGTCCATAATTAAATTAAATACTTGTGCGTATTTGTCGTTAAATGTCAATGTCATTTTTGCTAAATTTAATATATCTTCATACGTTTTATTTGGCTAAATTTTATTAGTTCCTGAGTCTTGTAAAAATGCCAGCTTTAGGGTGAATTGCACCTGAATAGAAATCTAAGAATATAATATACGGTGGGTTTGTACATATGACTTACATTTGTTAGCTTTAGATTGTTTTTTGTTTTTTTGTGACATCTTTAGGAACAAATAAGACTACATGCTAGGTTATAAGCATATGTGTGGTTGGAGTGATGTGTTGATAAAGTCAGGATCTTAATAGTATTCAATGTATATCAACCTTTAGGCTTCTGAGGAGTGGGTGTGGGTTGAAAAACAAGACCTTAGTCAGCAGGATCTCACCCTTGAATTCAAAGAGAGAAAGACAAAGGGAGAAACGCAAAGACAAAGACAGCTGGGAAAAGAGAAAGACATCACCAAAACCATACATATTGATTTGATGGAAAAGGCGGGAGAGGAAGAAAAAGTTGTATCAGCAGGAATGTGCACTGAAGACCTTATCTTGGATGGAGAACTTGAGTATGTTGAACTTAAGGGTGTGAAATTATGTCAACTGGGGACAAGAGGCAGTAGCTTGGATATCACTAGCAATTGTTCACACGATGAAACGTTTTCAGGCCTTGCCCATAAAACCTATAAGGATAGTAAAAGGGCTCCTGTAGATTCAAGGCGTGACCACGAGCAGCAGCTGATCCTAAAGGGGAGCAGACCAGAAGAGCAGCATCTGATTATGGGGACCAATTTTATCGATGGACAAAATGTCGAAAATAACAACAGACATGGTTTGTGTGGTGGATTGGACTGTGAGGGGATCCCACAGGTGAGTATAAAAAGGAAGGGCGAAAAGACCAAGGTCGGTCAAAATGACGAAAGCCAAGGTGCCTCAGGTGACAAAACTGCGTACGGAGGAGCTCTACCGCAGAAGACTAGTGTGCAAGTGGAAATACCACTTGAACGAATAGAGGAGACACAGTTATTTTCTGTGGGAACGAGGGGCAAGAACAGTTACAAACAAGTGAAAGGTATCGGTGAAATGAAACAAGCTTTGGCAAAGAGAGAAGTTCCTGGAGTGGGACAGACAGAGGTCTTCACAGGGGTGGGAACAAGACAAGTCTCTACATGGGAAATGCAGCGAAAATCTGAGGCCGAAGCAGAATCTGACAGTGTAAGAGAGTTTGTGATCGATGATGCGGCAGATGACGATAAACACAAAATGAGACAACTAGATACGAGGAAGAACAACAATCCTGGCTCTGAAAAAACAGAGCAGAAAGCAACATATGGAATGATAAGGAATGCTGGCATGCCCCAGTCTGGCAGCATGGACAGATTTCCTGATAGCACTGCAAATGGAAAAGATTATCCACAGGTGACAAAGGTTGCTCCCTGCAAACCTGAACGATCAAGGAACTCAGTGGGCAGAGGGAACAGAGACAGGGTTGGGTTGCAAACAGACGCCCCAAATCCTGTTTCTCTTGACACTAATGGCGCTGAGGAGACCAAGCTGTGTCGAGAAGGTCCTCTTCGCACTTGCTCGGGTCCCGCAGAGATGCAATCTTTCATCTCACTGACCTCAGCTCTTCCAAGTGATGCCGCTCATCCAACCCTTCCTGTGAAGACCCACAAGACCAGAGAGTCTTTCCCCACATTTGGCACCATCAAGGACCTCAACCAGGATGTAGCCAAGAAAGAATCTGTGGTAACTCCATCTGGCATCTGCCTCCCAGTCATTGGACTCAAAACATGAGCATGAGCTTGCCTGCACTTGAGGCGGGTTAGAGTGCGCCACAGTTTTGTCCCATTAGCTGATGCTGCCATGATGCTGTCAGCTTGATCCTCATCTGTGGGTTGGGGAACCCTGCTGCACAGCCCATCCTGCCCACCTCCTGTCACAGCCCCACGCCTTGGCACCTCTCCGCTTGCCCCTGGCAGGAAGCAGTGGCCGGCTGTGCACTGGTACCAGCAAGGTCCTTCCCATGCTTTTGCGTCTGGCTTAACACTCCACCCAGCCTCAAAATCAACCTTTCCTTCCAACACCTCAGCACATCCTCCTGTAGCATGTTTCTTTCTCAGTCCCTGAGTGCTGTTGTAAGGAAACAAAGGATCTCTGCCTTTTGCCAATTTTAAGGGGTTGCTTGGAATTTGCTGAGATCTTCATTGGTATGATGCAGAAGAGCACAAAGTTGCACGTTTTGGTGATGCGTAATCGGCTCTTAGTCAAGAAACAAGCAGAAAGCACCTTGAAGGAGCCAAACATTTAAGAACAAGCACAAACTGGAGTTATGTAGACGTAGAAAGTGATGTTTGTAAAAGTCGGTAAAGTTTATGTATGGGGTCCTGGTTAGATGAAATCTCACAAGTCAGAAATGTTAGCATGAGAAATCAGCTTCGTATTTGGGCCGTAACTTGGTGGGGGGTATGAAATAATGTCACTTATACGTCAAAGACTCGTATGTCGAGAGACATAACCGGTCTGATGTTTTCTGAAGACCAAACGCTGGAGAGTGTGACACTGACCTTCACAGGAGACCAGAGACTGCTTGGGAAATGTGCGCCTTTTCATTATCCACCAACTACAATCTTTCCACCTTGAGTGGGTTGATGTGACTCATAATGTTATTCATTGTTATGACACCATGATTTGCATATCGAGGAGGTATGCAGCATACGAAGAAGTGCAGGGCATGTTTGTGTATGAGGGCCAAGGCTTACTCACACGGTGGGATATATGACACCTCTGAAGCTTTTCTCCTCAGCGTTGCGCAAGGATCCACTTGACAGACACCAATGTTATACAGCTCCCCTGACTTCCTTTTGAGCTCCACGGGTGGCATCTGCTTCCATCTTTCCATTACAGCTTTAGCAGGTGGCCTTGGCACATCCCACCACAACCCCCCACCCCCGCCTGACTGACGCAGTCTCACATATTCCAGCACCGCAGTCCAGAGCTAAACCTAACAGTAGAACCTGCATGTAGCTTGTTCTTCTCCTAGGTTTGCACTGGAACCTCATAAACTGTCTCTGAGAAAATCCTCTCCTTGTCAAGACAGTGCTGTGTTTCTCGTATGTTCAGAGCTGGTGCTCAAAAGCGTCAGGCGCCGCTGGTTAGTTTCAGCAACGTTTGAGTTACGCAGATAGAACAGCTAGGGATGGACTGTAGCTGGAAGGAGCAGGACTCATCCCTCGAAAGACTTAAGGCTTATTTCTTTGAAGGTCAGTGCCCTTTAAAATATTAACCCAGCTGTGAGGTTAATGTAAAAGTAGCCCTGAAAATATCAAAACGATCACACTAATCTCGTCGTGCGATTGTTTCACGTTAAAAATGTATTTATAGCTGATAAATGAATCCATCGGAAAGATGTAATTGGAAATGCTTGTGTGCGGTTTCATCGGCAGTTTCATCAGCCCTCTTAAATACCCAAGTGAAAAGTAAAAAACATACAAGTTTTTTTTTTCCCTAGTTAGTAAACTAATTCACTGTTTGGAGATGTATCTCATGCGCCATTGGCCCGGGGGTAAGTCAATGAATATAATTCAATTAAATAAATGGATCGGAGGTGGGGAGTTAATGACACTGGCCAACCACAAAGGCTTTAACAAAATTGCCCAGTTGTCTTGAAATGAGTGTTTTTAGCAGAAGTTTGAATTTGCTTCTCTCTTTTTTTTCCCCCTGCCGGCTGTAACAGATACTGGCCTGGCGTTTGAGTGTTTTCACTGCTGTTCCAGTGACAGTCCTCATTCCCTGCTAGCGCTGGCTGTACTCAAAGCCATTTCTCTAACGGCAGAGATCTTAGACAACTGACCTGACCGTGATGTCCGCTTGTGTCTCCAGAGAGAACCGTGGGAGAAGCAGCTGGGCTCGACGCTCGAGGACGACCAGGAGGCTGAAGCCCTCTACCTGAAGGAGGCCCACTTAGGAATTGAGCGCAAGTGTTCCAGCATCACGGTCAGCTCCACCTCAAGCCTGGAGGCTGAGGTAGACTTCACCGTACTCATGGACTTCCAGACGGGCGTGGAGGAGTTCTCCCGTGGGATGTCTGAGCTTGGGGAGAGGGACTACTTTCTTGAGGACCAAGGTCATGCTCATGCCGAAGACATGGGTTTGGATGAGCAATTACTATATGAGGTGCCTGTAACCCTCTAAACACACAAAAACTCACCAACTGAGTCATGGTTCTTCTCGGCACTCCCAGTGTGTCTGAGTTTCGTACCTTTAGGCCCATAGATGTTTATAAGTGTTTTTTTTTAGTTCTCAATCCTGTGTGTTCTGTTTTCCCAGATTGCTTTAACTCTTATAGCATGATATTTACCGCTTTTATGCCCCTTGCATTTAAACACCTATTTGTGTTTTTTCCCCTCATTTATCATGTATCTCAAGGAAAACAGGATTGATGTTTTAGGAACGTGAGACTATATGGGGAGGACTAAACTGGAGACAGAGCCCGTGTAAAGTGTTATCTTATTTTTAATGACAGTTTAAAGAATTCCTTCTGTTCTTCATACTCGTGACACTGGCGATACTATTGTTTAAACTGTCAAGTGATCAGTGTCCATTTGCGACGTCCTATAATATAGAATCCAGGGTGTCATTTTTCACGAATACGGGGCGAGATTCATAAAAGTTGCTGTGACTTTCAATGCGATACGAGGAGTCGTCTTAACATTTTTCGCTATGCGGCCCATCGGTCAAGCTTATGATGATACATCAAGGCTGCTAAAAGTGGAGCTTCCTGGCATGCAGTTGAACGGAGAAATTAGGGCCAGCATCCTCTTAGAGGTCACGCTTGCTAAGATTTTCACACCGCGGAAATCTGAATAAAGCGACTCTGACAGGTGTGCCAAGGTGGATCAGAAGCGAGGACTGATGGTTGTGCCGAGGGAGAAGAAATAAACCTGCTGGGCTCAAGATGAATGATTCACTGTATGGTTTATTCAGGGGAAGCTGCGGTCTTCTTATCCTCTCTGGATGTCTAACCTGTGACTAGGTACCGTTTCCCCCCCTCCCCCGCAGCACCACATGGCCGGCGCGGCCAATTTTGCAAGTTTGGAGCAGCCGGCAGGGAAGGAGCTTGCAGAGGGGACAGCTGCTCATTCGCAGAGGCAAGGAGAGGTGACCACCACCAGCAGGGTGGTGAGGCGAGAGCCCCCTGATGTATCGGCCACCCAGGCCTTGAGGAAAACGGCGTTCAAGACGGAGACGCAACCTAATGGCTCGGAGGTCACCACCACCATCTTGGAAATTGCAGACCAGGTACAGCGATTGACTGAGACTGACATCTGCACCCAGAGCTCCGGGTTTTAGTTCAAACATCACCGTAAAACTTTTTTTGGACGTACGCAGGTATGCAGCCTTATTCGACTGTTATGACAGGTCAGCACTGGATTTGTTCTCTGACGCAGTGGGTTTATAATGGCTCAACAGGGGGTGTCTTTCTGGTTCCCCTTCTGCTTCAGGGCTACAGTATGAGCTGCCTGGAGGAGGCGCTGCCCTTGATGACTGACAGCTTTGTGCCTGTGAGTAACCGACAGTCTGCTCCGCTCACCTGTGTCTCTGTTTGGTTTTTGTGCCGGGGCTCAGCGTATTTCACGCTTTGATTTGCCGCCTAATGCCCCCCCATGCAGGTAAGAACCGTCATGCTGGGCAGAGAGGCTTTCGGGTCCCCAATGATTGTCACCAATGAAAACGTTGCCTCGGCAACTACAACACAAGTTACCAAGGTAACTGGTCTTGTCCCGTAGGAACTGGGCACGGTTTTTATGAGGCTTATGTGTTGCCATTCCTCATGTTTCAGAGAGGAAAAAATGTAAGTGAAGGTAAGAGGTCTCTTTTAAAGAAAAAATATCGTTTGTATTTCAAAAGTGGGGTTGTGTTAGTCATGCTTATAGTAGCACAGTGTAGATTAACATAGTTTATTGATATTGACACAAATAAAAGCACCGCTTGACAAATGAAGCGGAACTTCACTTGCAGGCCAGCCTTGCTGGAAAGCGTGAGGGAGACCAAGTTTGAGTAAATAAGTCGGGTTTTTTGGCTGGAAAAGCGCCCCGTGCCACGCGAATATGGTTTGATTGTGAATCGGTTTTTCAGTCACGTGGGTAAAACTGGAAGGAAGTGAGAATAAAAACAGCGCCTGTGTTATGAGGGAAGAGGTGGTCCGCTGTGTTTGCTTCCGAAAGCCCATCCCACTGAGACCGCGTGTGTGTTGCAGACTGTGAAAGGGGGTTATTCGGAGACCCGCATTGAGAAGAGGATAATTATCACTGGCGACGACGACGTGGACCAGGATCAGGTGGGTCCGCTGAAATCGGAGGGTTTGGGCCTCATAAGGGGACCCCGCTGTTGTACCTCCAACTCTGTACTAATCCTAGAAAAAAAAGTACCTTGTTTGCAATTTGTAATTTTGTTCTCTGACTGTGTATGGAAATATGTGTAAAATTCTCCGCTGTCCTGGACAGAAGTAAACTGTAGGAAGCGTTGATGTACTGCGTGAGCAGACTGAGGAGTCGCTGAGCTTTACGCCGGAACGTCGTTGGCAGCTTCATCGTCTCTGCTGACCTCTCCCTTAGGCGCTCGCCATGGCGATACAAGAGGCCAAGCAGCAACATCCCGACATGCTGGTGACCAAGGCCGTAGTGGTGAAGGAAACGGAATCTTCCTCTCAGGATAAACACAGGAAATCAGAGGTAGAGACACTGCAGTTTTTCTCCCGCTCCAGTAGATGGAGCAAATAAGCTTTGTTGGGTTTCAAGAGGCCAGGACATGGTTCAGTGTGAAATGCATGTCTGTCTTGTTGCGGGAAGCGGGAATCTCTGAATAGGAAGCCTAAAGCTGCGTATGAATGTGTTTGTGTTCCTCTCTGGTACAGTCCTGAGGCCCGGTGGACCCAAGAGCACACTCCTGGGACAGGGACAGGATGGGAGTCTGGCCAGTGACTCTCCAGCCACAGCCTGTGGGCCTGGGGCGCTTAAATGCCCAACATCCAACACTGATTCCCTCGCCCAGGCATCTGCTCGACCTCTACACACTGACATTTTGCCTGTGCAATCTGTTCCTCTGGAAACTGTTTTACACTTAACCATACCCCCCCTCCCACACCGCACACACTCTCATGCCTTTTTCCTTCTCCTCTCCTACACCAGCTTTCCTGCTTGTTCCTCCCACACCTACCTGACACTTGCTTTCCTCGCCACCCTTTCCTCCTACCTGCTCCCTTTCTCTCACATGGGTTTCCTTGCCTTCACTCACATCTCTGCAGCATCTGCTTTCTTCCCATATTAATCCTCTACCGCCTGTTCATGTTCTTTCGCCCACGTGTTACACGCAGTTAAACATTCTCTGTTTATACTAAGGTCACAAATCTCTGCCAGCTTCTCCTCTGCCACTGGCTCTGGACAACTATCCCCCAGCAGCTTTGCTCAGCGGAAAAATGGGAAAGTTTCACTGCTCTCGGTGACGATGCCCGGCGGTTGATTTTACCCGGAAACACGTCAGGATCGTTGTGCTTAAAACAGAACTGACATCCAGAGGCGGCCGTGGCTGTGCCCTCGTACGATTCCACGCGCAGACCTTGGCGAAGCGGCGCCGTCTCGTCACCCCCAGTGTTGTCCCTTTGACACACCGACGCCCCCCCCCCCCCAAAATGTTCTTCGAAGGTCTGCGCTTGAGAGAAGCCGCACGTTTTCTTAGTAAATGTTAGGCGTGTTTCGCTAGGATTCACCCACTCATTACGTGCATGAGAGGCAGCTTAAGTTAAAAAAAAAAGATCCAGTATTAGAGCTATTTAACAAGAACACCAATGTTAGAGTAAATGATCAAGCAATAATGGAACATGTTTATATCAATGTGGCTTTTTACAAACATTGTGACCCCCCCCCCCCTTTGCTGCTAAGACCTTAACGCCGACCCCTCGCTTCCGTTCGGTTGACAACGCTGTAGTTCCGTAGTGTTTACAAGTGAGGTTGTAAACAAAGCGCTTGTTTTTGCATTAGATGATACTGAGACAGTATGTTTTTAATTCAGCGTAACAGGTCACGACACACGGCTTCTTTAAACTCGCCATCTGTGTATAGAGTGTGAACTTAGCGCAGGTGCTTTTCGTCCGTTGGGAGAGAAGTACGGATTAGCTGTGTCACAGGGTATCTGCATGTTGTCCGGTGCTTCTGTCCAGTGCTTACCTCGGGGGTCCGTGGCGTAGCTTCGAGCCCCTTGCTTTGCCACGCGGCTTCCGCCAGTCAGGTGCATTTTCTCCATGTCGGTGGGCGCAGTAGGAGGCGGTAGGAATTGGTGAGAATTTCTACCTCCGCGAGAGCCAAGATGGAGGCCTTGCGTGTTTAAGACGTCGCAGAGCCACCGACGTTCCTGGTCCAGGGAGTAGAGACCCACCGAACAGAGCCGACGTGGCCTCGCTCCCTCACTCCGGTTTTGCCAGGTAGCTGTGAAATCGACCAAGCGAGGTTTCCTCGATCCCGTGGTCCTGCTGTCGTGCAAGTGATGTGTTGCGTCTGAGAAATGGGTGTGGCTCTTTTAGTCTTCGCATTTAACTTACCCTCCAGTGAATTGTGATGAACAGTAGGTGGTTAATCCGTCGTGTGCTACAAACAGGGAGAAAAACGAAAAAAGTTGGGTGCGTGTGGTTCCCTCCCTGTGCTGGAGTCGCTCCTCTGGTAAGATACAGTACTTTCACTCTCTCTCACACACACGCCGCTGCTGTAAGCGCCGACCTCGTCGGTTTCACACCGCTTCGCCGGGAGGCCTGTTCCGCAGCATCGGGGGGCCCGGGTCTGGAGAGAGCGGCTCTCAGGGGGGTTCCGGTCGTGTGATCCTACCCGCTGAAAGGTAGCAGGGCTGTAAGGTTTCGCTACGGACGGGCAGTCGGCTCGTATTCCTTTGGCTCGCGGTGCACGTGGGCTGCCCTTCCAGTCTTACCGGGGGCTTCTCGCGAAAGGCCGACACTAAAAATTGACCCACAAATCATTTTTGTAAGACATCGGGACTTTAAAAAAAGGTATTTTTTACAAATTTAATTGTATTTTTGTATTGGAATTGGACGGTCGCACTGCGTGAGGACGTCGGTGCGAGCAGAAGCCCGGCTGCACCGAGGGCCTTGGGAAGGAGGAGCCGCGCGTGGCGTGTGGAACCGACACCCCGTTATTCGCGTACAGTGAGAAATCCCATGCGTGTTAGCGGATAAGACAGGAGGGAAGGCCCACGGCGACTCACTGCTGTGTCCACGGTGAGAATAAATCACTGCCCAGGTCACCCTTCTTTTTTATTTCCACTTCCTGCTGTTTCCTTTCAGTCGGCTTGAACCCATTGCTTGGTGCTCTGTGTTTGCTGTGCGCTGTATCTGCATTCAATAAAAGGAATAAACTCACTGACGCGTCGTGGCGCCCACTCTCACACGCCCGCAGCACATAGTTTAGTGTAAGTTGATGGAATTGCTTACATCCCTAAACTTCATCTCCACTGTTTGCTTTGTCAGCCTTTACTGCTCCTAGTTTGTTGCTCGAACAACAAGTCACTGTGTTCTGCACTGGCCAGTAGGTGGCATAGTAATTCACGTAAAAAAAAAAGATGAGCATCAAATATTGTACGGAATGTATCTGGTGCATGTGTGACTTCACAAAACAGAGGATAAACTGTGTCCAGTGTTACGCACAGTGATGAGAGAATTTAATACTACAGTCTGCGACAGTTCAGAGGAGTACAGCGAAGTTCACACCTTATTCTCGCACCGCCATCTTGTGGTGGTCGGTGGGATTTCACGCGCGAGAAGTGGACAAAATATCCCGCAATTTAGTATTAACCGCAACTCGGTGGTGGTCCTTTTTTTATTCGACGACAGGTGGGATTTTGTCCTGTGAACCCCTTTTGAAGGAGCGACGTTCACGTTCATTCGTTCCGATTAATAAAGACCACATGAGATGAAGTGAATCACAGCTAAAGGAACAACTGGAACAGAGTCAGCTGCAGGTACGAAGAGTCAGTCCGAAGTCGAATCGAAGTCCTGAAGAAGACAGGGACACACAGCCAAGATGAGTGAAAACGCTTAACTAAAAAACACCTAAACAAGAGTTTGGTGAAACCAGCACGTGGCGGGGAAGTCAGTTTGGAAAAGTGGATGAAATGAGGGAGGAGACAGTACACAACTTGGCATAAAATTGAGAAAAACAAGCATTAAAAAAACATTTTCCTTTTAATAGAAATTTTTTTTTATATATATATATATATATATATCCAGAATCTGAGGAATACAAAAAGTGCATTTTACATTTCTGAAACACCAGGGACTGTTACGTTCAGGCCGATTTTAGGCCTCGCCTGCGAACACGCGCAACGCTGCAGAAGAGCCGCGCCGGCCCCGCAGTGGGAATCGAAGAGACGGCCTCAGATTTCTTTTTCCAAATGCAGTCAAAACCCGTTCAAACGCTCCCAGCCTCACGGATCGCGGTTTTCCGTGCTAAATGCTGTTAAAGGACCCCCGTGTAGGTAAGAAGTAAGCAATATCTAATTACAACTGCCACGTATGTTCAGATGCTAATCTAACAACTGAAAAATGAACAGAATCTGCTCACACGCATACATATGTACACTCTCGCCCACACACTCGCACTCGCAAACGCGCTGTTAATAGCGTTACGCCTCTAACCGGACATGTTGAGTTAAGGCTCTTTGAAGACCTGAGGATTTGAAACCTACAGAGTTCCGTGGCTCACACCAGCACTCCACAAGACTTGGTAGAGACGACCGGGAGGGGAATGACACAACGAGGAAGGAGACCGTGCTGCTTGGGACGGCATCGCCCCCCCCCCCCCCCCCCCCCCCCCCCCCCCCCCCCCCCCCCCCCCCCCCCCACAACCCTGTGTCACAGCTTTTCCTCTCCACTGCNCCCCCCCCCCCCCCCGGACCAGCAGACAGCCTGGGTTCAGACACAAGGGAAACGTGGGGATGGGTATCGGAGCCCGAGTCCGCTGGGTTCTCCGCGCTCGAGAAACCCACCGCTGGGTGAAGGCCCTGCAGGTCCAGAGGATGCTACATCACACAGAGGGAAGGAGACATGGGCAAGGGATACCCTCACCATTGAGAATGAAGGAAATGTCACTGTACACAGCCTGTGGAAAGAGAGGAACACGGGGGCTCTTCTCAGGTCTGGTTCCGCAGGGCATCTGGGAAGCAGGAGAGTCTGCAGATGCAGCTCCGCAGGCATCTGGGCATTGAGCAAAAGGCTGGAGAGAGTTGGACCCACGGGGGAGGGATCCGTGTCGCTGTGCGACACCTCATGAGCCACATGCAGACCAACACAAAGCCCTGGGCTCCTTTTCTCCCTTTCTAGCATTAAAAAAGGTCAGAATCGTCGTATTCACAAAATATGAAGCACTTTAAATGCAGCAAGGGACCTTTTAGACAAAAAAAAAGACAAAAAAAAAATCTATATTTCCTCCGAGGGGTGGGGGGACTTTGTGGACGAGACATTTATTTCCTGTACACTGTCTTTCCAGACTAGAATGAAGAAACCAGCAGGATCTGCTGGCAGATGCACACATCTACAGTAGTCATATGAAGGATTCGGCTAAAAGCTCCTTTAATTAAAGTCGTCTTTTTTTTTTTTTTCAAATCCACTGACGGAACTACCAACCGAACCGAAAGCTTGATTCGCCACCTCTTGGGAAGGCAGAAGACGAGCAGTCCTCCTCTCCGTCTCCGACTGTGCCGAGGTCTTCTCCGAGGTGTTAAACGGGCCAAGGTGACCGGGGGGCGTCGGGCAAACCTGAGCCTGCAGCGTTCTGTCTTCACCGAGCGCAAAGGCCTCTGGGAGCTGTGTGTCATAATGACGTTCTGGCTGTAAACGACAGCGCTATTGTGCTGAGCGCCGACCATGTCGATATCTTGGACGCTGAACTGATGGCGTGAGGACCTGAAAAGCAACGCGGCAAAACAGATTTATTTCAACCACTTTCAGCCAAACGGAGCAGCATCTTTCCTGGCTTTAGAACAAAAAGCTGAGATTTTTGTACAAAACAAAAAAAGGCAGCGTTAAGATGTTTTTTCTTCTCTACGGTTGTGTGACGTTTACATCTTCTGTCACGTTTCTAGCTGTGGTTCCCCCGTGTTGATAACAATATTGTAAGTGATGCTTTCGCAGCAGCTGGACCCACCGCCTCCCCCCCGGCCTTGAAAACCAGCACCGCCCGTAAGGATAAACCACAAATCAAATGACACTTTAAAAATCAGGCTGGAGAAAGACAACAATGTTCAGGATGAGGGACAAAAGTCTGAACGCGGTCGGAGACATTTTGTGCTTCACGTTAAGTTCTGTGTTTTTTTTTTTTTTTTTTTGCCTCCCTTAACTTCCTGAGTGTCATGTTGGGGTGAAAATGCAGACGGGCGCAGATACAAAGCGAAGGAGTCTGTTTAATTGCAAGGGTTGTTCCAAAGGCAAAGTCGACAAACAGGCGTTGAGCAAAACCGGGAGTCAATCCGATACGGGTGATGTAACAGACAAGGGTTCGACACAAACGGAATCCGTAATCAGAAACAAGTCGAAAACCAGAGTAACTGTCAGAAGAAACGCTCGGTACGCACACAGTGAACATGGCAATACTTTGCAAGGAGTACCTGGCAAACACGGGTGTGTATGTGTGTGTGTGTTAGGGACAGGTGAGTGGGATTAAGCCTCCTGAGAGGCGTGGTCCCGAGCAGGGGGCGTGACACCGAGAGTCTCGGCGTGATTTATTTTGCTTTTCAGCTTCTTGTTTGACACGAAGAGTTTTGCGTGTTCTGCAAATGCACGAAAGGAAAAATAAATCCCAAAAAATCCAGCCACACTCATTCCGCCAGGGGTCACTTCCCAGGGGTCATAGCTTCATCACGCCGAATCCTTCCTGAAGGCTTCCAAGGAAACTATCGATCGACTCAAATGGAGCGTCTGGACAAACGTTGAGTCTGTGTGTCGAATGATCTTGACGTAGAGCAGATCTTCTGCTACAACCATCAGTTTCAGTTCCTGTGTCACCCTTCATTCCTAAAAGCCCGAGGTCACGGATGAGAAAGATGGCTGAAGGGTCTCACCTGTTATCCCAGGGATGGTGATCTGCTGGCTGCTGCTGCCCTCTCCCCCCTCGCTGAAGGGCTTGATCTGGATGACGTACTCCTCCCCATCCGGCAGAGTGAGCTCCAGTGAGGTGCTGTTGGTCTCCACCATGCTGGGCTCGCTGTGTCTGCTCTTGTACATCACCTAGAGAGGGGTGAACTGAGGTCACGATCGAGCGGCTCGGTGAGACACGGCGAAGGCAAAGCCGCGAGGAGGCAGAGGCGTTGCACTAGTGAGAAGACTTCAGGTCTACAACTGCACCGTGGTGATCCTGGGGCAAACAGTCTGTGACTGGCTTGGGCAGACATTGCAGAACACAACCGCACATTTTTTTCTCACCACACAGGAGTTTATACTACAAAACACACAAAAGACAAACTGTTTGACATCTGCAAACCTCTGCTGATCCAACCGAATTGATCTCTTCTGCACATTTAACCAAAAGGTCCCCAGTTTATTAGGTACATCTGTCTAGTAGTGTCTTGCGGTTCCTTCGGGCCTTTAGAACACCTGGAATCAGTGGGCAAGAAAAGCCCTGGACAGAGATGTTTGCAGGACCCTTGTTGGCGGGATATGCCCCAGGAGGGGTAGTAGGTGTGAGTAAGTAAGTAAGGATTCCAGAAACTTTGTTATGTTTATTCTGATTCAAAAGACCTTTAACAAAATGTTAAATTTTTACCGCTCTGGCCCACAACAGAAACTCCCTTCACAAGCGTGGAACGTTAAAATTTCAGATCTAATTGTTTTTTTAAAATTTTTTAGATACTATGACCATATCCTGTAGATATTACAACTCTTGTGTGCCTATATCTGCTGTATTTTCATTTCCCCTGTAGTTTGTCTCTGTGTGCTTGTAACCCAGCTCCGGTCTGCTTAGCTGTTAAGCATCTGCATGATAGTTCTATTACCTTGTAACCAGTAACTTCTGACTCATTCTCCAGAGCCTTCACCTGGTCCCACTTGAGGATGATTTTTGAGTTTGAAGTCTTCCACATGACCTTCAGAGGTGGTTGGCTCGGTGCTAATGGAGAGGAACGCGAAAACAGACAGGGGGAAAAAAGAGCTAAAACACTTTCTTGGAAACAAAACTGGTGCAAAACTAACTTTCTTTAACTCATACCAATGTTTTGAGCTTATGGGTTTTCCTCACATTTCCTGGTAACTCCTGGCAGCTATGATGGACTTGTGCAGTTTCCTCGTAACTCAGGGTCTCACTATTTAACACGGTTGCTTGGTAACTCCAAGAAAACTGGGGCACTTACGGGGCTTCTTGGTGGTGACGTTGACTGTGGTGCTCGGTGGCCCTGTGCCGGCTGTATTGTAGGCTCTCATGTTGACGTAGTAGGTGCTGCTTCCTTCTAGTCCACGGATGACGGCTGATGTCCTGTTCCCCACAGTCCTCACCACGCTGGCTGTCTCCTCTCTCTCCATTTTCCTCCAGTATCTCAGCTGACATGCAGGACAGCAGAATTACGACACTCACGCCAGGCAGCTACATTGCGTTTATAACCAAACTGATGCATTCAACAGACGCCTTTCCTCACATGTCCCACTTCAAAGTGAACGACAGCACGTTGCACAGCAGGTGAGGAACTTTAGATGCAAGAAACGTAAAAACAAAACCTGCACCTCATATCCAAGAACCCGCCTCCTAGTCTGCCAAGAGAGGGGCTTCCAGGTAACCTCAATCTCGGAGGAAGACAGGCTCACGGCTCGGATCCTGGAAGGTGCACGACTGGGCTCTGCAGCGGAACGGCGATGAAGGGCGGTGATGTTCGACAGCCTGTTTAAGCCTGGCTTACACTCCCGTTCACCCGTCTCGTCTTCTTCTCTGCCGGTCTTACCAAAAACTGTCATATGGAGCCTTAGACGCTCTTAGACACCGGTGGGCTGGGGGAATACCCCCCCCCCCAGCAGGGTTGTGAAGCCCCCGGCGATGAATTTCATTCAAAAGTTATCGTGTCCCTCTGTTTCCCATATTGTTCCAAAGCGAGGAGTAGTTTATCTCCAACACTTTATCGCAAACCTCTGCAGCTGCTGCTCTAAACATCACAGCCTACCAGCAGAAGCCCAATGCTACACGACACCTAGGCCGTGGAAAACATGTATGTGTCTTCACGTGCCTTTCCACGCATCCCCAACAACGCAACAAAAGGAAAATATCACAGCGACAGCATGACCTGAGAACAACGAAACAGACCTCAGGCATGGTGGACACTGGGAAAAAGAGAACTAAACCAAATGTGAACACAATGAGATGCGTATCATCCACAAAAACAGTTACCATATAGTCGACGTATAGCGAGACGTTGAAATCAAAAGTAACGTTCGCACTTCTTAAGCCCTTTCTGATCTGAATTTAACTTATTATCCCTTAAATATGGGATTATATAGAGAGAAGTCAGAAAAAGTGTACCTTCTTCAGCCGAGTAGATGGTAGTAATAGGCCCGAAAGGCCCCTCCCCTTTGTTGTTGTAAACTCCCACTTTCACTTGGTATGGAGAGTACGGGGGGACGCTCTCGTTCTTGAAGATGTAACGTGAGGCATCTGCCGAAGTGACAGCTGCCTGCATCCACCCAGTGCCACCGTTTGGGCGAAAGGCCACAACGTAGCCGAACCCGGGTCCGGCCTGGAGCTCTTCGGGGACGGGCTGGAGGCAAGAACATATACACACGCTCGATAAAAACCATTCCTAGAGAGTAACGTCTTAGCGTCGCCTTCCTGGGCCACCACAGCTAACACCGTTCTGAACGCTGGAGTTCATCGTTCCATCTCGGCGGACCCCGTTGTGAAAATATCGAGGGACTGGACACCGTCGCGAATAAGTCCAGATCTCACCGGTCCACACAGTAATAACCCCTTTCCGTCACCCGTAAACCCGTTAAACCCTTCAGCTCCGCCGTCGCCCCTGCAAACCTCGGAGTAGAACACTTCAACAATGTTCAGCACATCAACGTCAACACGACAGAAAGCAGAACTGTGTCGATCCTGCACGCCGTCTTTGGAATCACACGCCTTACAGGAACGATTCAGTGTTTGTCCGCGTTATTAAAAGGCTACTAAAAGCTACGCGCGTCTTCCGAAAATCCAAGTGTCTTCATCATCTAGCAACAACGTTATTGGCCGCTGTTAAACACATTTACCATTTATTCATTTGGCCGACGATGTTTTGAGCGCGACGCGATTCAGCTGAGACACTAGGTGACGTGAGACATGCCGCTAAACTTGATGCAGTCACTCACACACGGACACACGGTGCGGGCAGTTTGCTGCCAAATCTCCACACAAAACGGCGCACTGCAGGACCTTGTGTGGACCTGCACTTTCTGGGCAAGGATCAAGCCAGGTAGCCCAGTCTTTGCCTACCTGGCTGTGTAAAACTCAACATCTAAAATTATTCAGGGGAATTATGCGAGTGACATTTTCACAGCCACTAAAGACGGTTTGCTGCGGGCGACGATGCGGGTAAAGCATCCCTCCCAGGTCCGACTGTCACACCCACCGTTCTGCCTTCCGCCTTCCTCGGTTCCGATTACCCGCACCTGCTTCCCTTTGGTATTTAAACCACCGCATCCCAGCAGACCGGTGCGAAGTATCGCCCATGTTACCACTGAGCGTACTGAGCAACTCTCCCGTCAGCCTTTCCCGTGATCGACCCTCGCCTGTCTTTGACCACCGATTTAGCCCCCCAACCACTCCTCGTACCTCTCTGACCTCTGGATCTGACCCTTGCCTGCGTTGTGACTACGAACTTGGAACGTCTCTCAGCAATAAACACCATTTGTCAAGTCGCGCCTGCACACGTCTGCTTCCTGTCAGCGGCGTCACACTGACACTGGTGGTATGAAGGACGTCGAAGCAGAAAGGCGCCAAATAAATGACCACAAATTTTGGTAGCGGTTTATAAATTGTTATATAACTCGATCGAAATGGAGGTCATTAAACAGATTACATCACGCCGTCCGCCATAACTGATTTTTTTTTTTTCCGCTAAGAGTGACAAAATTCCAACGCAGGACTTCTGTCTCATTCCAGAATGGTTCCAATTTCGAGACAGTTCCAGAAGCAACACATTTTTCAGGACCAAATGATAAATGACCGAGGCTCCTGCAAAACCGGGGAGCGGGTTAGAGAGGGACACTGCAGAAAACTCCCTTGTATCTTCTGCAAGACCATGTGCTTTAATTAGATTATTAAAAACCCAAAGACTATCTCTTCTCCCCCCGGGGACGGGTCTCTCATGCTTCTGTGAAGCTGAAGCCAAACACAATAAATCATGCGGGCAGTTGTTAACACGTGGACAAAAGCAACAAGAGACGGAGAAAAATGAACTGCTGTGATCTAAAACCCTTAGGTCTCCACAAAAGCACCAGGTACAGTAGATGGCCTGGTGTTGAGAGCACAGTACTGGTGTGGAGGACAATGGGCTGGAACTGGTGCTGGAGTAAATGGGGCTGAAGATGAAGTCCACGGGTGAGGCGGTAGGACACGGAAAAAGCGCTGCTGTTATCGGAAGGGACGGAACGAAAGCCCAAGGATATTATGGAGATAAGCGGTGCAGGTTGGGAGTGATGGGCGGAGCGGGAAGCGGTGGGGTGAAAATTAGCTGCCTAGAATGATGAAAGAAGATAAAATAAGGGTTCGTAGGTGTAGAATACAATCAGCCTGGGGGTTAAGGAGAAAGGCCTGGAGATATGCTCAGGGTGCACCGATGGCCCAAAGGCTGCTTACCTCCCAGGTGATGACCAGCTCTGAGCGGCTGCCCCCACCTCCGCTAACGTTGGCAGGAGCCACTTTGGGAGCTGAGGAATAGAGAGCAGTCAGCTTTCAGTGGCACATTTCCGTTGGTGGAGGGGCTGTAAAAATATTCAAATTATCACTCCAACACTTTGGACGTGAACCACCTTTCCTCTGCAGTTTGCCACGGACCTGTCAGGATTTGCATGAAATTGCTCGCTTAAGGTATCTGCCATTACCTGCGCCAACAGGAGCAAAGAATACATCACTACACCTGTAATAAGTGGACGGAAAGAAGGAAATAAGGAGTAGGTGAAGTTTGGGCAGATTGAAAATGGGATATGTGCTGTGTTTCGGGATTTTTTAAAGCGCTGTTTACTGTTTTCCTTCAGCGTCTGCTATTTCTGCATCCTCCCTGGTCCGGGAGAAAGGAATGGCAGCTGAAGCCAGTTTGAGTCTGAGATGTAAACGCTAAACTGGTTTACTGATCTGTACCTGCTGTTAGACGTGGATGTTTGGATTCTAACGCTTGCATAAATAAAGCGTTTGAATTTCCTGGTTGCTCTCACGTGCGTCTTTAGTGCGGGCTTGATTCGAAGGCTTGCTGGGTTCCCCGGTGCCGATGCCGTTGCCAGCCAGGACCCGGAACTCGTACTCCACCCAGGGGCTCAGGTCTGTCACTGTAGCAGTGAGCTGCTGGCCTCGAACATCTTCTGGAACTGGTTCCACATGCCAAGCACACACACACACACACACACACACACACACACACACACACACACACATGCGGAGGAGACAGAGATGTGCTCAGCTGGCGACAGCCTTCATTCCCTGAGCCAGATGTTGTCCATTCAGAACCACAGTGGTCCCCACCTTCCCAGGCACTGGGGGAGGTGTGACAGACACCACCTAGAGTGCAAATGCTTCCGTTTGCTGAAAAAAGTTTGTCCTTTAATGCTTGCGAGGTGTAATTTGAGCGAATGTCTAGGGGAGGATCACGCTCTATTGAGAGAGCACAACAACAACGGAACAAATATAAGCCTGGTTTGAGCAGGCAGCCACTTCTCCATTACAATGTCCTGACAAGGGGAGACAGGCTGTCTGACATGAGGTAAATACTATAAATCACACATGTGCACGGAGAGACAGAGACGAAATGGTGTGGCTGCCCATACGAGCCTCTGTCCAGGACGGGAGTGCAAACCTGTGGTAACTGCCTGCCAGCCCAGGGAGAAGGGACTCCTAGCCTGGATGGTGTAGGAAGTGATGGGACTGTGGTTATCAGGCCCGGGCATCCAGGAGAGAGCGGCTGTGGTGTCTCCAATGTCCTCTACATGAAGGTTCATCGGGGGGCCAGGAGGACCTGAAAGAGAGCAGGACGGAGTGTGTGTGTGTGTGTGTGTGTGTGTGTGTGTGTGTGTGTGTGTGTGTGCGTGCGCATGCACGCTTTCATTTTAGCGACGCCGCATCGGGGGTGCCCGAGTGGAAGGTCTACAGTACCGGGCTGGACCCTAATGCTTCGCTTACGGAGAGCGGGCCTGTCGAGGGCAGCTACCCGCCGCTGACAGCTGTCTTTCTCCACTTTACGCCACAATAATGTATATCTCTCAGTTCATTCATTCATTCATTCATTCATTCATTCATTGTAAATAACTGCCTGTTCAATACAGAGTCACGGCGGTTGATCTTTTTTAAACTGTGACTCAGTGTCAGTGTGCCTTTGCAGCTATGAACACACTGACATATAAATAGACTTCTAGTCTCAGTCATAACCTGGTTTATGTCCTCCTAATACAGGGTCCTGTTTTTTTATACCAAAAAATGTTGTTAAAATTCTCAGCTCCCCATGTGACTTTTCTTAGCCTAACCATGTAGAAATAACCCCTTTCGATGTTCTGAATGCTGGGTATAACATGTTCCAGCAGAACTGTGTAACTAAAACCCCCTACATCTGCAATGTGTTGTTATTTTGAAACACGGGTACCCACAGCAACTGGTGTGTCATAAAGTGTGTCATAAAGTGTATCTTGCCTGTGCTGCCATCATATTACACAGTATATTTCACCTTTACACCACCTGCTGTCCAAAATCCTGTCATAACTTCCAAACTGCGGGCAGAGAAATGGCCATAACCTCCCTATTTATGTTTTGCTGTCCAAACATTCAGAAATGCATTAGGAATGTAAACCTGGGTATGACTGTATAATGATTTTGAAATACAGCAAATTCTTGGCATCCAGACTCTCTATATCTGTATTTTCACTATATTGGCTCTTAAAAATGTATATATCTGTATCTGATTGGAAACTTTTGCTGTAATTCGCTATAATAAGTTCTTATCCAAAGCTTATCCATAATAAAAAAAAATCGGAACGCGAATAAAAATCTAAATAAATTAAAAAAATGCACAGCACTGTACAATGTACTGTAACAAGCTAGTACCGTATACATTGTATTAAACTCCATTGTGTTCAGTTAGGAATTTACCATTATCAGCTGTTTCCGCCTGTTTCACTTTATCACAACAAGCAGCGTCACCACGTTTGTTGTGCATTTCATTTTTTAAAACAAACCTATTTATTTAAATGCGGCTTCTTGGGTGGAACAAAGAGGCCCTGCAGGTGACTTTGAGACACGTTTTTATTCCCTTTATTCAACACGTTGTAAGACTGAAGCGTTCTTTATAGTGAGGGGACTACAGTGTTTATTCTGCGGATTCATATTTATACGCGTGTCTTATAAGCACATTATTTATTTCCATTTCCCCATTTAAACTAACGGGAAATCGGAACTTGGTAATTTGGCTTCCGACACATCCGACAGATACCGAGGAATTACTGCATTATCCAGCTTTTCACCCATTAACCAGTTGGTACGATACCTCTTACGACAACAGTGGTGGAGATGGAGACGCTGTCCACTTCAGTCTGCACCACACAGGTGTACTTCCCAGCATGCCTCAGCTGGATGTTTCTGATCATGATGTCACCAGCTGAGTGCTGCTAAAAGATCAAAACACAACAATAACACACACTTGGGTGGCTGTCCAATCTGTTCACCATCGTGCCTATTTTAAACTTTGATGTACAGACATCTCTGCCATGCTGTAGAAATGAGTTTTTAACTGAAATTACTAAATATCAAAAACCATTAACGAAACACAAAACATTAACGGTACATTTATTCATTCAGCTGACGCTTTGCCAAAAAGTGCCTCGCTGTGATTTACCCATTTATACAGGTGGGTCGTTTTTACTGGTGTGACTCAGAGACCGCAAAACAAGGTAGGATTTGAACATAGGTTCCGAGTAACTTGACACCAGCCTTAACCGCTAAACTACCTGCTGCCCATTATTCTGTCAATAAAGTCAGAAATAATGACTTAAAGGTAAAGGGTACATGACAGGGGTGGAAAGATAAATCAAAAAATATCCTCTGTCACAGAAGCAGGAAAAAACATTTTAATATTTAGCCCACAGTTCTTCCAGCAGCTGCTTCTGTTTGCTTCGTGTTTTTTGGGGATTACAGAGATAATGACAATGTGGGTGCCGTACCTGTGCAGAAGTCGGTCTCGGTGCCGAGGCCGAGTTGCCAAAGCCTTACACGTGAGGGAACTACACAAATACTTTCCCCATCCCTGCTATGCACCACGTCGCACTGTCTCTGCGCCCCTACGAACTTGGCTGGGACTGCCCTGCTGTCGCTGCTATGATCACCATTAATTCCTGACGTGAGGTCAGCGGAGCCCGAAAGCACGACTGACAGCGCTGACAAATCCCGAGTGGATTTTCTCAATGTGCTCGCACTGTAAAAGATTAATAAAAACACAATAATCAAAACTGTCACTCAAGTGTCTCTGGTTATTACATTATTCTGTAATTATCGCTAAAACAAATTATGTGTCTGTCACGCTGCCCAGGAAAACATTGTTATAGCCAAGTGACACAGTTTCAGTTATTCTTTTTTTTCCAAGTGGAGTATAATTGTGAGCTTGCGAGTATAAGGGGGGGTCTTACTGTCAAGCCGGGGCTGACAGCATGTTGCCCAGGCTCATTTACCCCGCTTCAACCGAGCGGTGTTGGTTGAGCGACTCGCTGCGTAGATTGTTGTCAGTTTAATTACTTTAGGACTCAGCGCGGAACAGCGTCTGAGGAAACTTTATGAATACGGTTCCCTGTTAACCGCGTCTTGCTGCTTCCGCAAGCAGTCAGAAAGTTCTGGCAAGCATTGCAAAGTTTCGCTGTAGCTGCTGACAGAGTGAACCAACTGCAAATTCCCCCGAAAACTTTCATAAAATGCCACAGTATCACGCACGACTTGTTTGTATCTAAAAGAAATCGCGAGCACCAGTATCCCTCGAGATACGACACTTTGCCAGTTTTGGTGGTTATTTTACGTGGATAATTACGGTTATATTTATAATACTAGAAACTGGCTGAGTTACCGGCTGCTGCCCTGGTCACAAAGGTGTAGCTGACGCACCTGGGAATATTGAATAATACGTCACTAAACTTATTACCCTTAACCTTGCGGAATTAAATAAATTTGTGCGTGGAACAAGAAAATCCATGAACGTCACGTACGTGTGGCAGAAAATTGACCAGCGTCTCAGGTGTCAGCGTGTGTGTGGTGAGAAACTCCTTCAGTGTCACATACATATCCTCCGCATGTGACGTCACCATCCCCGCTACTCCAGGTTTTGTCAGAAAGTGAATTTTAAAATTTCAAAAAAGCAAGCGACCTTTTTTTTTGACCACACAGAAACAAAGTACCTGTATAGTGAGGAGAATAACGCTGACTGAGCCTTACGGATGTAGCGGTTAAATGACAACACTGCAGGAATTTGAGACAAAAAGCTAATGCCTGTTATTCATCAGTAGCCGATCTACAACGGATCAACTGCGACTTGTATTTAAACAAACCGACTGGTGTCGAGCAACTTCTAGGTGCCTTCAGGCCTGGGCTTTAAATGACTTCAGTCACTTGGTGACAAAGATTTCTTCTTTGGCACTTTTGATGTTCAAAGAGTTATTATGGTTCAAAAATACAATTTATAGAATAAAAGAAATTAATTAGGTGTTTTTTTTCTAACTCCATAGCAGAGCTAACAGGACAACAATTTGTAAATAAAAATTACAAAGAGAAAATAGAGCAAAAGATGATTCATACATTAAACATGTTCAATAACCTCATCTGTAATTAGACTGAAAATAATAAATTTGTCTCAAGAAATGTTGAAATGTATGTTTTGCGTGCTTCTTCATTCTGACCCGTACAGATGCAGCCTCCATAGAAGGGATCATTCTCATGTGCCTTCAGCCTGCTATTTCGACCATCGCCTTCTGCTCTTGGAATTGCGAAACATCTTGCAGAGAAACTGGAGGACGGAACTAGTTTCCATAGCAATCTGTGTGACGGACAGATTGTAAAAAAGCAATCGGAAGTTGGCTCACGTTCTCAAAAAAGCCAAACGCGTCTTTCTCGTCGGAAAGACATCAAAACAGTGACAAAAGTTGAGAGAGACTGATTCTCTCAAAGATGGAAAACTGGATCTAAAGGGTTTTTTGACTCTCTCGACACACCAAAAGCGGGGCTGAACCTTGATTCAGTTCTACCCTTGTCCAGAATGTTGACACAATAGAAAACGGCAAGGTCTGCAATAAATATGTGATGATGAAAGCTTGCCTGTCGGTTTCAGGCCCTGCAGCTAAAGTCTCAGATACAAATCCTTATGGGGGAGGTTGGATTCTTCCACTGTTTGATTTGTAGTATCTTCTGGTGTGATGTTCTCACATCATAAAGCAGGTCTACAAACTGCTGCAGTCTAAGTCTGGGCAGGTAGACATTCCTGTGGACCTCATAACACAACCTAAAGAGTCCCTCCTATGTAGAATTTATCTTATATGCTGCAAAGAAGCTGCGAGAACTCGTTCGACAAGAGGAGGTGGAAGTGTGCAGTACCGGCTCTCTGATGACCGGACATGTAACGATCTAAAGTGTCTAGAGGTGACCTTTTTTGTGTCACAAAGCTTAAGTTTGTCAGCAGAGGGATAAAATCCGAGTTCTTGAGGAGACACACCGTCCAGATTTAGACAAGACCATTCGGCTCCTAAGAAAGATTGATGGAAAAGAAAAGACAGGTGACTGTCTTTAGATACGCCATGCCAGCTCTCCAATGATGGTCACTCATGATTTCCGCAGAAAATGTAGAAGGGAGATATCTGACATCTGAAATTTCTGGAAATTAGTCACCCTTGTTTAAAAGCTGCAGGCAGTGGTCTTAATCCTGGAAGGTTACACACCTGATTTTGGCCTTCAATCCTGTAGCTTGGTTTCTTTGAGCCTTCGGCTCAGTGATGGGGGCACAATATGTAAATGCCCCTTAGAGTTTAAATATATGAACAAACTATTCCGTTTGTAATTACTGGAAAATGACCCGTGTTGGCTTGTTAACACCTTTATTTTCGGGCAGTATAGAATGTCCAGTTGGCACAGGATTGAAGAACTTCTGAGATGATATGGCCCTGTCAGGACCTCCGGGAGTGGTGCCCCGGACAACTACCTGAGCTCCTAGATCAGGGCTGCGTAGCAGATTCTTGTACAACTGGTACAAACTAGTCAATAATCTAATCCGTTCATCGTTCAGTTAAGCAATTGTTCAAACGAAACAGTCAGATGCCCAGTTGTGGAACCTCAACCGGTTCAGTTCAGTTTGGACCTATGTGTGTCACCCCTTCAAAAGTCTTCTTGTTCTCTGGTTCTCTGGTCCTGCAAGTTCAATCATTGCAGGACTGCAGCCGACCACCTGTAGTACTTTGCACTTATTTATAGGACTTGTGAATAAACGCTGCACCTGAGTCAACCGCTATCCACATCTCTGCGTGGTCAGGACAGCTGCAGCACTGCAGCTTCCCTAGCTGCCTTCTCTGTATAATGTGATAAGTTTTGGTCTGAAACCAGAATCATAAATAAATAGTAGGCAATTTTCACCACATTAAGTAAGTGCCGTGAATTATTCATTATATATGACTTCCTTTCTGCAATGTTGGCCACAGTTCTCCCAAACCCAGCAAGTAAAGCTGTGGAAAAAAGATGAAGCCCATTAAGCTTGGTGGGACAGTGCCATCTGCAACCACTGGCCAAGTTTCTTCTCGCAGGACATGTCAGGGAGTTTGACGTTACTTACGCCGCCCACTTTTTCAAAGTAGCTGCCGTAGCTCCCGAAATGGATTGGCTCCTGGTTAAAAAACCAGGTAAACTTCAGGTCCAAGGAAGGATCGTGGGTCACCTGACACGGGAGTACCACACTTTCGCCCACCGTCACGTCCAAACTGGCCTCCGGTGTCAGCATCACAGTTGGCTCTGAAAATAGGGAAAAAGTATTATGTACGTGTGTTATCTACATTTAAGGCGACACTTTCAATACATTAACATTCTTAATGAAATAACAGCGCGACACTTCAGCCTCTAACAGCAGGACAATAGCAAGACTTGATGGAAATTGTTATACATGTTATTACTGTGCAGAATTACATCTGAAATTGAGAGGAAAGGTCCATTTGGCACAGCGTTTTAAAACTGCCACTATAAATCTGGGACCACCAATAATGTTAGTAATTTGGATGCTTGACTTGCAAAAAGGGGTCAAACAAACCCAAAGACGCTTCTCTGTTGGACGTGACTGACGTGGGCGTCAGGAGAAATGACGGGAGGAATAGCCGGGAGCTCGAGTTGCAGCTCCCTGGCTTCGACCCGTGTTCCGCGAGACTGCAGGTGTCACTGTGGGCTTGCAAGCCAACTCCTGGACATTTGCATTCATACTACCTCTTCTGGGAATCAACAGCCAGCAGGAACCTCCTCTCTTTGGATGCATCTCCTAAATGCTCAATGTCCACCTCTGCGAGAGTCACAGAAGGCCGGAGTGCGAGCTCTATGGGACCCAGTAGGACGGCACTATGGGCAACGATACTGAGGTATATGTTTAAAAAAAACATGTGATGAAGTGTGGCCCCTAACCTTTTAACTAGGACCGAGTGAGGGACAGATGCTCTTCTCATGCCCACTTGACAGCTGACTCTCCTTTATTTTCCCCAGTTAAGACATAATCTCAGAAAGCGCCGGTATCTGTCTGGCATACTGACAGAGGGAGGCAAGGACTCAAACATGGCCTGTTCTCAGATGACATTGTGACAGACTGATGCACACATCTGGCACACATTAAATGCTGGGCGCACACACACATCACGGCGTGCGGAGGAAACCAAACCCTCCGCACGCCCTTATGAAAAAGTTTTCACAGATGTCACAGGCGGTGCTTCAACAGGGGAATTTCAGACAGATAAAAGCATCAATGTCATAGGAACATTAACCGACTTATCAAAGGCAGCTTTCTTGCAGGAAGTTTTCCAGCACGGGATGCTTATTAAGATACCCTGAGATACTATAGAACGGAGCTTATCAGTCCCAGCAGAGAAACTTCTCCACTCCTGTAAGAATTCAGATGACTGAGACCACTGATAGCTGCTCACTTAACAATAGCCGGGAGAAGTAATTGCAAGGTAAGTACTCCTCATTGTAACTGCACGGAGAATCTATGCTCTTTGAGGACACTGAAACCTTGTGTGAGGATAAAAGTGGGCTTCCTAAGAAGAATGATTGAAAGGGGCCTTTCACCGCGAAGAAAGTGAGCTCATTGGTCAAACTGTGCGATTTACATCTGCTTAGCAGAGGAATCAGAATTCGAAGGAAACAATGGGGGACTGGCTTCCGGGCACAGGGCGCTGCAAGTGCTCAGCAGAGGATCTATGTCAAACACCTTGCAAAAATGATCTATTGTTCAACGATGTCCTTGAATACCATCGTTCAACTGCTTCGGATGAGAGACACAGGAAAGAAGGTGAGGCAGAGGGGTGAAGCAAACCGCAAGTGGTACAACGACGCGTGGAGCAGCACATCTCTTCTCTCTGGAACACACGTCTGGTTCTAGAAGAAGGACTAACATACACCGCTGAGATGTCTGCATGTAAACACACATGTATCATTCCGCCTCTATAATTTTCGCTGTTGCTCTTTGGAACCCGACACAGGTGAGTCCAAGACATCCTGCCTTGAGCAGACAGTAAGACGCTTGAAAGTGAGCAGGTGCAGAATCCATGTGACAGGAGTTTCATCTTCTGTGGCTCTCAAAGCTGGCAGTGAGTGACAAGTCATTCACCCCAAGGTGCAGGTGGACAAGCAGGTGCTCCGTGACACACGGGACAGTTTAAATCGGTCTCGTTTCACCTTCTCTTTCAGACTACGTGAGCAAACCTTTAGAGGCAAACGTGTTCGGCCGCTTTCGCCGGGTCTTCGTAAAATGTCTCGCTTTCTCCAGCGGTGCCAGTAAATGAAAAAACACAAGAGGCCTGACAGTCATGCGCAAGAGAACAACGGAGGACCGAAAAGCATAACCCCCAAATAAGGCTGAAATCGTAATGCCGACAACGGTACGACTATGAACACGTCGCTTGTCGCACGACGTTGCGTTACGGAATGTTAACGGCGTAGTTAGACGCGGAAGCTTCTGCTTCCAGTTACGTTTTAAAGACGAGGGGTGCAGGGACACGCTACGCAGCCTCGGCTTGGACCATATTTTAATATGATGCAGCACAGCGGTAAAAACCAAACCCTGTGAATTGACGTTTCACGCTGACGTAGCTCGAACCGGTGTTTTTAACAAGCAGGTCTGTTCGTTTCAGTGATCGCAGCTCCGATCCGCCGCGAAAATTAGGCTGGTCTTTGATTCAAAGCCTCCAATTAAGGGTGAAGTTTAGATTCATTCTAAAATAATTCATTTGTCTTAATACATCACAGCCCTGTTTCGATATTGAACACAGTTTAACGGAACGCTTTATCACTCGGAAGCTCAGCCAGCAATGCGTGCGACTTTCTGTCGGCAAAATGGGGAATAAACGAAACCTCTGCCTCTAGGTGGGTACCGCTACAGTTTGGTGCCCAGTACACGTTCATCTGTTTAGTTACTGAAATTTATAAATGCGTTCAGTTCCTTTTGAATCACCTTGCATGGATACAAAAGTAGGAGTCTCTCGGCGGTGGTTCTATCAAAGAGTCGTAGAACTCCGACGGAGAACGGAAGATGCCGTGAGTTAGAGTCCCTCTCAGCGAGACCCACGTAGCACCTACGTGGGAAACGGTGCCGTGCTCCTTCTGCAGCCATCTGCAGACCCTGAAATAATTGGCTACAAGAGCTGCCGGCTGTTCTCAGGACACTCTTATTTCCAGCGTGCTTGCATTTCATCGTCTCCGCCCGAAATCGACTCCATTAAAACGACGCCCCGAAAATGCCGGACATCGAGGTTTTGCAGCCCCCGAGCTTTGGTCGGCCCGCTGTTTCACCTGTATCTTTGACGCGCATTAATCTTCTGTCCCGCAGCTCTGGAAACTTGCAGCGCCGGTGTGGGTGGAGGGGGTGAAGCGAATAAGCCAGGCCAGCTTTGTGGACTGACGCAGGGTGCTCTTGCGATAACCTCCGCTTGGCCCGCAATCCGTCTCAAAGCGTGTTCACGCCCCGCTAGCAATCCTCTTACACCGACATCTGACTGCGAGTCGGTAATTGCAAAGTGGGCAGTCGGGCTATTTTTTAATCACTTACACTCGAGCGTCTTCAGCACCCGACTTCAATTAAGCTTAAAGTTACGGCCCGACAATTTCCGGAACGTACAAGTTCATCGCTTTCACATTGGCAGCAGCGGTAAGAGGGTCCCGACGCTTTTGACTCATATCTGTTCCGCAAGCGAATGACCGTCCGACGTAAATTGCAGTCGCCAGTGTTGGGGTTGAATGAGAGATGATACTTGAAAAAAGATGACAACTTTGCACCCCCCCCAGTTTTCCCCAATTTCACATGATTAAATTCTATCTGCTACAAAACCGATTTGTACCTGAGGTGCAGCGCAGGTAAAGGTGCGGTAAATGAGGAGATCTAGGGGGATTATTCAATTTCAGTTTAATGGGACAGGCCTGCAGCAATACGGGATTTAAACTGTGCAAAATAAAAAAAAAATAAAAAAAACGGAGGTGCTTCTGCTTCCATTCAAATCTGCAGGTATTTTTGTAAGGTGTTGTGACATTTTCACTTGCTTGCACCTGAAGTCGGAGTCGTGTGAGGAACTTCAGGGGGTAAGCGCTGCCCAGGTACCTCCTTCGGCCGAACAACCGGCAGGTCCCTGCTGGCAGCTGACCTGGTCACTGGGAGACGGGTCGGCCAGGGTCAGTGGCCACCATTCTTCTTAATAACCTACTTCCCTTTTGGGCAAATGAAATATTATTGGAATGAATTTTTAATTCTGTATATGCAAAAATCCACCTGAAAATGCATTAGCCAGATTAATAACAACCCCCCCGTTTGTTCTTTGCAGAGAGGAAAGCAGAATCCCCTCTGAGGGCGAGGGGAGGTCACGCGGGCAGCCTCTTTGGCAAAGCTGTGAGCATAAAGAAAGGCTGTCGTTTCATTTTTACATTTTCTCCTTCCTCGCTGGTTCACGCGCCTCCGTTTCCACTGAACAAAATGGAACGGGCAGCACGTCGGCGCTGCGGGAGCCGCCTTCGTCTTACAGTCCCCGAGTTGCTACCGTGAAGGCACACAGACCGATCTCGACATCCCCCTTTCATTTACCCCCGAAGGAACTGGCTGTAGAAAACAGTCAAATTGAAGAAAAAAAAGACGGGGATTCAGATCGATGCCTATACTGTGGATTCTATTTATTAAAAAGTTCGATTCTTTCAAATGTATTTATGTAACACATATGCAAATGACTCAGAAGACATTTATGATGAAGACCAGACTGAACAGGACAGATGAGACAAATTTAAGTGGTCCGTTGCATAACAGAGTTACGTCAAAATTAACCGGTGAGAGTCTAGTGACTCACTGATGTTATACATGTATTCCAGCTCATGGGGTAAATGGGTTCAATATGCGCATTACACAGGCGCAGCTGTAAAATACGGCCTACTCAGGTTCAAGAGCCGCTCTTACGCTGAAGACAGAGTGTGTGTCGTGTGATCGTGGGGGGGGACACGCATTTCCATATAGTTTACTCTCTAGCCATTGAGTTGATCACTTCACCCACTTGAACTGCAGTCCTCTATGGCAAATTGTTAACGTCTCTCAAACACACACACACACACACACACACACACACACACTGTATATAACACAGCTTCACGTTTAAATATTCACAAGGCTCATATTCACTGAAGGATATACGATATCCTCCGTTCTTAAAATCTGCTGCATGTTTTGGTTTTTGTCCAAGTTCTTCTCCCACCGATTCAACTTTGAAGAGGACTTTGCTTCTTGATTCACGTCAAACCAAACGCATCAAGTCCAGAGAACATTATTCTTGTGGGCGAAATCATTAAAACATCACTTTGTCAAATTGCGGAAGGACCGATAAACCTAACTTTAGTTACAACTTTAACCCACACACACAGTTTAATTTTTCAACACATGGCCATGTAAGCATTTTGTTAAACTTTGGTTTAGTGACTAAACCAGTTTTCAGTACTGTGCTCAGCTTGTGCTCAGTACTGTGCTCAAGCAAAATACCCCACGAAGACTGACCCACCCCTCACAGCTATGTTGAAATAAACTTCGGAAAGTTTTAAGAAGCTTATTCAGTTTATGCGGGGTTTTTTTTCGAGATTTACACCCTTTTCATCCTATTTAGTCATTGTCAGTTACTCAGTTCTTGTGTCTCACCCTGAACACCTACATCAGTCCAGGGGGGAACACATGCAAACATCACCAACATGCATGCTGTGAGCCACCCTCTTCTTTCCACTCCAAGGGCTGGAGGCTTCACTGGGTGATGTAAATCTCTTGGAGAGGAGCTCAGTTCTCCCAAATCCACCCACAGCCCAACAGGCACACAGCTGAGCCCAAGGACACTGTGAGCAACGTGGGAGAAAGAGAACCACAGACATCTCTTCCACCCAAGGAAACATGGGTCACTTTGTACTCCCTGGGTCTATTGTCCCCAGAGGTCTAGTGTGGCAGGGCTGGAAGCTCAATCCGGGTTCCACCCCAGACACCCACAAGGTTTTAACGTTGAGTAATTCACAGTTCAAATTTTTAATGACCAATTGTGGTGTCAAAAACCCTAGATGTTCGCAAAAAACTTGCTCTCTCACTGTTCTCAGCTGATTGCAAAACACATTATGTCTGTTTTGACTCTCGTTTGCTCTAAAACAACATCAGGAGGAGAAGATGAAGAAGGTGGCTAGTGCTTTTCAAGCTGTAATACAAATCATTTATAGTGAACCTGCTGTTTAACACCCAGTGTGGCAGTTAGATTCAGCAGCTAGTAGTGCCATTGTTCATCTCGCAGGTGCCTACGTGTCAACTTTTTCAGGAATTGTGAGAGGTGAATGAACAAACAGAATCCCACAGTGCCTGCTCAGTCCTCAGTTCTCATTGCCAACAGATTTTCCCACTCGGTGACACACCTGCTCTGACAATTCCGAGCTCTATATTTAGAAACATGACAATTTCACTTAGAGAGACCATACATTTGCATCCCTCGAGCCTAAAGGATCAGAAGTGAATTGAATTTGAAAATGCTGATAAAAGGCAAGTTTTAGTTGTCATGTCATATCATTATTACGGGACACAGCCTAAACCAGCCCTTCCACATGCTGCTGAGGCCACAGCTACACTGTGCTGGAGTTGGGATTCTGCCTGCCCGACTACAAGCAGTGCCCTCCACTGACATCTTGTTCCCACCTAGATGCTTTCTCTGTCAGCTGAAGTATCACTAGAGTCACTGCAGTGTTGCTTGTGTCATCCTAATCTCCTCCTGAAGGATTACTTAGGCTTGTTGGTCTACCAGTATAATGCAGTGCTGCTCAGGCTTTGAGGTAGTTCATGCCACCTGCAGGGGTAATGGCTTACCTTTCTTTGGAAAACCGCAGCTGGCATTGTTAGGACTTGGTTAAACAGAAGAGGCCACAAGATTCATGGCACAAGGCTGGAATGAGGTATCCATACTTTAAATTTAGTTCTGACTTATCTTGCCTCTCAGCAAGAGGCAGGCTGCCTCAGTAGCTTGCGTATCCCTCAAGTTGCTCTCAAACTATTTAACTAAGGTATTCATTGGCTTCTCCAACAAAGATGGAATCTCTGTGCCTCTTATGCATATGAAAAGCTCATCAGTAGGATTTCCGTGTCTCAGGAGTTGGGGCACTGATGGCTTGACATTGATCCTAATGCATGTGATGAACCTCTCCAGTCCTTGCAAAATTCACCTGCATCCTAGGCTGGGTGATGTTGTCATTACCCAGTCAAAAAAGGAAGGCTGGGTGGCTGCAGGACAACTGGCTTCTCTTGTGGAGTTCTAAACTTTACCTCTGCTGACTCCACAAGCACATTCATGGCTGGAGAAAATAGGATTGCAGAGACAGAACATACATACCGTAACTATTCCATTCTCCAGTCTAGTCCACTCAGATTTACTCCTCAGAGTGGAATCCCTATAGTCAACCTGAATGAGACCCCTTGATCTCATTTGGGGACTGGGACTGTGCTACAGCTATGTTCACCGGGCTGTATCGTATAGAGCCACGGGGATAGGTGACATGTAGCCACAACACTGCCAAGTCTCCTTCTTTTCGGTAGTCTCTCTGAGCACCTGTGTTGCCACAGTGTTATACTCTAAGAACCTGGTATGCTGGGGATACCTTTTTTCTGCATTGAAATATCAGCATGTTCACTCTTGAGAGGAGATACTGTTAGGTGCTGAGCAACAACCAAGAAAAATAACTTCTTCTTCACCGAGCAGAAGTAACTCTAAATTGGTTGATGCTGTCTAAATCCTCCTCTTTTGAGATCTATACCCCTTCTCCATACTTCCCCTGCCGAGTAGTTGTGCGGGTTCTCCAGATCCACCAGAGGTTATGCAAAGCTAGACCTTGTAGGGAACTCCGCTTAGCCCTGAAGCAGAGCTGGCTCTTGCCTTCCTAATGGTAACCAGTGGACTTTGTATTTCTCTCAGGGCTCTGTGCTGCTCTAGTTCCAGTAGTCTCTGGAACAGTCACAGTAGGCTCGGGGTGCTTGTCTACCTCATCCCTCTGCCCCAGCAGCCATCTAGTGAACTTAAAGGGCTTTGGTAGAAAGACTGCATTGTGGGCCCCTCTTTCAGTCTTCTTCTGTGCCACTCTGCAGATACAAGTCTCTCTCTTATAATGCACGTCAGCTCTGCCACCTCTTTCCTTGTCACTTCACTTATTATCCTAAACTGTAGCCATAATGCCCTCAAGTCTTGCTTTATGCCCTTCTTGCTTGGTAGCTTTTGCTGTATCCTCATTTGACTGTCTTTTCCTCCATGGCAAAACTTTTCTGCTACCTAACTTACAACAATGATTGTCTGCAGAGTCTTATCAATGTTACCTTTGTCTACATTTTCATTAAACTGTGTATTTACTCTGGATATATTGGTCGATGTTTCAGGTTTGCTTTGATTACACTTCTATTTGCAAAACGTAGCCTAGACCCTCATGACCTGCCACCTAACTGGAATTTTTTAAATTCGAAGGACACGTTTGTTGTCCAGCAGATCTTCGATTTCTTGCAACACATGAACACTCATAATACAGTACGAATGCACTAAATATTAGAAACATCAAAGCAAAAATCCAAACCCTAAAGTATCCCTTGTCAAAGAACAGCATGTTTTACTGTTATCCTCAGATATTGTTCTGTTCTCCTCAAATGTCTATTTTGCTCTTGGACTTAACAGCTGTAGCTGATGTATCAATAATTTGTTGCACAGGCTGGAAAATCTTGTCTCAGCAGACAGGAGCTCTACTGACTTCATTTTGACACGTCAGAAAAAATATCTGTTAGTGAAAAGGAATGGTGGGTCTTCTACTTACTCAGTGGTAAGGTATGTATGTACTAGGCCTCCTGCTCTTCTCCCGAAACACAGTATCTGCTTGTTCTCAAGATACCGCTGCCTGATGTCAACCAGCACTGATATGTTAATGACACAGCATAATTGTACACTGTATGTCTATCAAGCAGAGTGAAACATCTTAATGACCCAACCTGGACACTTTTTCCCAAGGACATGAGGGGCTGATTGAAAAAGACCCTTCTTCACTCTAAGAGGGGCTCTCTCCAGAGGTCTCACGTTACAGATGCAAGTTCTATATAGCAAGCTTACAGTTTTACGTTGCCTACAATTATTTATCCATTTGCTCATCTGGGGATTTTTAACTGGAACAGTTCAGGGTAAGAAGGAGTACTACAGCAGGAGGTGGGACTCAAACTGACTGCTTTAGAGTTCGGTGGTGGTGGCGCTAAGCATTACTCTACCTGCTACCAAAGGAAAGTCTTTGGATGCTGATTCTGGAAACTCACCTTTGTGTTCTTTGAATGCTGTAACGTCTAACATTATGTGCACTTAAGGCATCAGTGCTGCCGCACTTCTCCTTTGATAAAAAATGCTTCAAATCACATTCTGCAGACACATCAGTTGGAAAAATTGACAGACAGGTTCACAAGGTACTGTGTGCATGACCTCGAATCCTACAGCTGTGACAGAGCAGGGTTACCTTTCACCACCAGGGTCCCAGCACTGCTTGCCACTCCAAACTGGTTTCTAGCTGCACAGGTGTAGAGGCCGGCATCTGACTTGGTCACATTAGAAATCCAAAGGCTTCCACTGTCTAGCACAGCCACCCTGAAAATGAAAGAGAGGGGTGAGCGTTTCCAGGAAAACGTTTACTAAACACAGCTTCCTTTACATCCTGCACTCCAGGAAGGGTCATATCAAGGATGGTTTCTGATCAGTTTTTTTGTCTTCGGCTTAACTTTTTGCAGAGACACAGACACTGATTTATACAAGCGGACAAAAAATGTGACAAACAGGTTGCGAAGCAGCTCATCTGTAGCTCATACCATCTGTATGGCACGAACGTGAACCGAATAACAGATAATCCAGGTATTGATGGCACAGCATACAACAAGGAACTGCTATTGAACAGGCTGACAGGTAGGGGCACACAGAGCACACTCACGTTCCCCAACACTCACACACCCCCCACAGACAAGTCCCTCACACCCAGACTCGTATCCCATGGCGCCTGATCCCCAAAACACCGTGTCCGCTTGCCATGACAGCTGCCTATAAAACCCATCTCTCTGCTGGTGAGAGGTGTTTATGAGAGCCAGCCGAGATCCTGAGAAACAATCACCTCCTTTGAGACGCCTTCGTCCTCAGAAGTGGTTGGTCCATCTCCTACAACTGACGTTCTCACAGTAATTTTAAGATATAGAACGAGAAGAGCAAATGCAGTTGGAACAGAGCAGAGCAACTCATCACCCAAACCTAGAAATATGACTAATGCAACCAGTTTTGTACTGTGGAAGAAGTGCAAGCTTGGCTGGACACGATGCACAACGAAACAGTTTTTTCCCTGGTGTGAACTTCACTGGACACAGTGTCTTTGCATGATAGTTTCAATTTTGTTTTGGAACGAAGTCCCTAAAAGCGCAAGTTTTGCGAAAGAAATCAACTCCCTCAGATTCAGAGCGAGCAACTAAATCTGCCACAGAGGGGTCAGCAGTTCTCAGCTTTGGTGTCCATTTGCTCAGCAGCCATAAATCTTAAGTCTCTGTTTTATTTGTTTGCAGTAGAGTTCGGTCAGCTAAAATGGCTTGAAGTGCGCAGACAGGTGCGACAGCACAGGTCCTTTACAGTAAATAAAGGATTTATGAGATCAGTCCACATTTACAGCACGGCTACAGTCAAAAGCTGTAACCTGATATGTACAAAAACCAGCCAATAAGGGTGTAAAAACCCGGGTTTGTTATTTATATTTCTATATATATGTCAAATAAAATTAAGACACTGCTATTTGGCTGTAAAAGTTACAGCCTCGTACGCTTTATAGGGGTGCAGCTGAAGCGGTTAGCAGAGATACGGCGTGGGGATTTGCTCCGTAAAGCTCACCTGGGCAGCTGTGCTCGGCGTACAGGTGCCATCACACAAGTCCCATCACATGTACCCTTGGGGCGGCAGCAACTGAGTCTGAATTAAAAACGGAGCCCGACAACACATTGCGATCCTGCAATTCATCTGAAACGAAGGGCGCGAGAGCTCCGTTCAATGCAGGGGGCGGGGATGGAGGCGCCTGTCCAGTCAACCACGACGGGGGGTAATAATCCGAAGTTCTGTGTTGACTCTGCTGGGTGTAAGTATAAATCCCGGAGGATCATTGGAAGTTGAATACGGAATTGAGACCTCTACTCAAATCTGCACCACTTAGTTTATATTTGTGTTAAAGTTCAGCATCGGTTCTGGTGCATTTCTTATATATTGGAGATTTTGTTCCAGCATCTTATGAAGCGACGTCCACAAACTTGTTGAGGACACGGCACAACCTCGCTGCTGTCATCCTGAACGCTTGTCCGCAACGTTTTACATGGAAAAGAGCAGAGTAAATAAGGGTGGGTAAAGAAGTTGTTTCTGGAATTTATGCTAAATTACTGAAATGAAGAACATTATGTTGCAAAAGTTAAGCTGAATACAGCATCACCTCGCCATTCCAGTCGTTGTCAAAAATAATGACGCCCTTAAGGAAGACGAGCCCTTTAGGGAAGCTCTGCCTCTGTTTCGATCTTCCTCATTGTATGTCCCCTTCCTGACAAGTTAACCTCTGTTCTTGGGGTTTTAATGTTTTATTTATTATTGCCCTAGTACTTCTATTTTAGCTATATTTTCTCTTCTCATCGATTCTGTGCCGTATGACACGGGGAAAAATTTTGCATGCCTGATGTCTCGTGGACTTGTGAAAGAAAGTGACAGAAGACCCCTGCATAGATTATAGAGACTGAAGTGAACTTCAGCACATGGAATTTTATCGCACGGTTTATTTAAGACAATCTTAAGGTTGCCTGTGTTTTTGGGAAACAAGGAAACAGAACCAGCCGGATTAGGATAAACAATTCTAGCTTCTCTCGCACGCTTACGCAAAAAAATGCGTCTTTGTGTTGCCCATTTAATTCCGATTTTTTTTGGTTCATCCGCATCATTTAATTTTTATTTGACTGTCTTTCTACAAATACAACACCGCATATCCTTCGCATCCTAGGACTGCAGACCTCGAGAGGACGCTACACCACAGCAGAACTGACCAACTAACCAGCACTAGCCGTAATACTGGGAGCAATGAAGGGTTCCCCTAAAAGGAAGGAGCAGTTCTTGTAAACCATGAGCTCATTAAAAGGGATGGGCTTAAAAACCAGTGCATTTACAAGGGAGGATCAATTTACAGCTAAACGCCACATTTTTAAATTAATTCTGCAAAGGGAGAGTTGCACAGATGACTGCATGTCCGGGCATCCCGAGCTTCCACTCGCGAAGTGGGCATCTCAGATAATTGCCACGGCGTCTTCCGGGGGAGCAGCCTCCCTTATTATCTCCTTTCGCGGTGGACAGGAGGGAGCAGCACTCCGGCTGGAATGAGGCTTGCTGAAGAACGCCTCTCTGCATATTAGATGCTTCACTCCATTATAATTTTATGCTGGACTCGAAGCTCAGACAGCCAGCCGCCGTATCAAAGACCAAACGCATCAAAGGCAGTTTACTCAAAGCGCAGGAGGCTGCCGATGGGATTCGCATGCATTTGAATACTTTGGTAACACACACAGAAGAACGTTGGAAATAAGGAAATTTTGGAGAAGCGGCTTATTTTTCTTCAAAGGTTAATTTTCCACATTAGCCCAAAATAACTTTCCAAATTTTCCAAGCAGAAATGCACAAGCAGTGCATGAAGGTAGCCATAACAAACAAACACAGCAATAAAAAAATCCACAAGTCAGTGGTTCCATATGACAATAATTACCTTTATAGTGAGAAGAGACTTTTTATTTCAGACCGCGTGATAAACTCCACTGCAGGACTGGGCCAGAATCTACAACCTGGCGCCTCATTAGCAAAATCAAGAAGATGGACTGAGGACAACAAGGTGCCTTTGCTTTAATTGATAGAAGAAACAACAACGTGGCAAAAGAATCTGTGGTGCTTTCAGGATACAATCTACAACCTGGACCCATTTCTGGCGGTCTTCATTCCTGTGCCGCTTTTTCAGGGCCTCCTATCTGTGCTGCGCTGCTTCTCCTCCCGCTGCCATTTCAGTCTCAAGCAAACGCTAACTGGGTCTCCAGGCGTTATTGTAACAGAGGTGCTCCCAGCTGTGCAAATGTGGGCGCGTGCGATAAGCCGCGGGGGGGCGCCTGCGAGCACCCGGTTTCCTCAGCCCGTGGCGGCCGCTGCTAGCCTGCGTGTGGGTGGCTGCTCCTGTGTCAGCTTGTCAGCAGTAAAGCACGCAGTTGGGCAGAATGCTGCTAAAAGAGCAAGTAGAGGGAAAGACTAATACAAACTCATGACTAACAAAGTCTCTTTTCTCCACTTTTTAGGAGTGTCGTCATGTTAAATTGAAGTCTTGGAAAAGATGAGGGAGGGAAGTATTGGACCAAACATCTGGCCACGCCCAGCTGTCAATCACACCCATACTCGTATAAACCCACCCTGCTCCCGCCGATGCTGTTTTTGTGAACCCACCACCAAGGTCTGATTCAAGGACCGCCTACAGGGGGGCTCGACAACCTCGCTCAACAACAGGCGTGAGCACTGCCCCAGTGGACAGTCCACCAAGCACCCTTCCACATACACACACCAGTCTAATGCATCCCACTCTTGAAATGGTCATTTTTGCGCTGAGTGAAAGTAGTGGAACGATTTCTACGTTATAAGTGTGCCATGAATGACCTTGGATGGCATTAACATTGATTTAAACATTAAAAGCTGACATGGTTCGAAGAGCAAGTTTTCAGGATTTCATGCTGAGCATAAATCTTAAGAAGCGTGTTCTATAACATTACACATTTTCATTTAGCTGATACCTCCCTTGAATGTGGTTGACAAGGGTAGGTTTGTGCACTAAAGTACGTACCACGTTTTATTTTCATGCACAACTCTTTACTTTTCACTTGAGCAAATAAGTACCTTGATCGTGGGTCTACTACAGTAGGAGCTTTGGGTTAGAACCTGGGTCTCTTCATTGCAAGGTGGTGGTTCTATTTTATGCGCTGCTGCTAATATTTATGAAAAAATACCATCTGGCATTTTACAGTAAAAATATGTAAGCTGTTCAGAATCAGAACTTCTTCTGGCACAAAGGCACGTTAAGGTGAAGGAAAGTGTCTTGTTATAAATGGGACAATGTTTGAACGTGGAGCGAAAGTCTTGCATCAGTTTGGCTTTGATAGTATCAGCCTGAGCCACAATCAAATGACAATATACCGTAATAGGCAACCGCACGCTTGCTTCTCAACTCTCACGGCTAAGACAGAGACATTTTCAACTGCCATCTAGCTTAGAAGTTGATCTAAATCTATTAAGGGAACCTGACAGGGCCTTATGTTGATTTAAACAGCAGACTGTCTTCAAAGTGCTGCAGTGAAGATGGGAAACATCAACAGGTCCGAGAACATACTGATATACTGCTCCTCTGCGTCTTCAGATGTGCCTCACAGATTAGAGCAGTTCTGAGTCGGCACTTAAGGGGATGGCACGACACAATCCTAAATCTCACCGGTCTGTGAAATCTGACCAAAGCAAAAGCAAAAGCTTTGGCGCAAAACCCTGGAGATCTTTCACGTAATTTCTTTTCATTTTACACTGTCAACATATATTCAGGGCCTGGTGATATTCAAGAAAATGAGGTTTGTGAAGACAAAGGAGGATTGTTCGAGAGGGTACCACTGACTTCAGTGGAGTGATGATGGCAGCGCGTGGGGGGCCTAGGTCTGAAAGCTCTTTTGCTGACGCCGCTGCCCAGTATGTGCGACTGTTCACTGCTTGCTCATCCACATTTTAAGCTCTGATCCTGTTTTTGTGCTGCACTAAAACACATAGCGATACGAACGTACTTCAAGCTGCTGCTGTCGTCTCTTTTCATAGCCTCGAACACCAATATCCGACTAGTTTGGGGGTCACGTTCTCCGATAAGCACCCAGCGACTAGCCTGGCAGTTAAAATAAAGGGGGTTTGTTGTTAAAATAGAATAATTTGTGTTTACAACTTGCAGAATGTTGCTTTGATGACGCGCTGATTTTATTATGTTCTTTTTATATCGAATACGCCATTTAGCACGCGGAAAGTAACGTTTCCATGCGCGTAGCCAGCTGCTGCTTCGTGTCGACTGCGGTCCTTGGGGTTGAAATAATGAATTTGTGCAATGAGTCAAGTTTGTAGAAGTAAGATTTGAAACAGCTGGATCGTGATGTTTGCCTTGTAACGCACACCAGGGCCTAATGCAACAATAACTGCAAGCAGGGCCTTGCACTGTGAGAAGGTTGTGGCGGTGACGGATCGCTCTCCTTGGCCCTCGGAAACCTTCCGTACTTCCTCCCGAACACCGCAGTGTGCCCTTTGGAGAATTCCTGCAGTAGATGTAAGCTTCTTCCACTACTGCTTGCGACGTTTCCATGTCGAGCCCTAGGTGGGGCAGTGTGGTGCTGCAGAACAAAAGCCTGCTGCATGGGAATCACCTCGTCCATCATTGTTGCCACGCTGGATGCCGTGAGAGAAGATGTGATGAGCGTCTCTTTCAAAATGCTGAAGCGACGAGGAGTTAATTGAGCCTTTGAAGGTCAGATCTCTTGACAGAGCGGGTTTAAACAGAGCTTAGGCAAAGCAGCTGATGGAAGCATGTAAAAAAATAAACAACGTGACTTAATCCCAGCGGTTCACGCTTGCTTGTTACCGGTGCATGAAGGCATCTCCCAGTATCTCAGCCTGAGCGATTTCTGCTTTATCGGAATATCTGTCCTCTTACCGGATTGTTTTTTTTTTTTCAGTCCTGGCAGCATGCTTGTCTGGAACTCAGGTTGATGTGATATGCCCAAGAGGAGGATGACATGGCTAATAAAGTCCACCCGTCGATCACATCGGAAACACATTTTTTCCAGGATCTTTCAGATTTGAGGCGAATGTAATTTGTTCCTCCACCGAGGACCCCTGCTTGGAGCGGCCTAGTTGAATATAAACCAGCACTAGTCCACAATACTGAACTGCAACTTATTCTGAGTACGTGAGAAGCATCCAACGTTTTGCATTTAGATGTTGTCAGAGCAACTGTCTGAAAGCGCCAAATGTATTTTTATTCAATTTATTTCCTTGAGCTGGAAGAGGCACAGCTTTAACATCTTGTCTTTGTTATTTGAAGATGACTTTAAGAGAAAAAGTAGCTAAACAAAATCCTATTTCCCCCTGGTAGGTCTACTGCAAACATCTTTGCTGGGGATTCAACAAAGTCATCCTTCCTTGGGCACCGACCTGCAGTTGCTTGTAGTTTCTTTCCTTCTTGACACCTGTTGCTCATAGCAGCTTTTGTGTGGAAGTTAAATGTTGGATGAGAGTGAAAAATATCCCATGGTGTTTTAAAATTGGAGATACAAAGGGAGAGCTGAAAATTTTATTTGGTTTCCACGTTGCTTCATTGAAGTGAGGCTGTGATAAGCGATGCAAGGCTCAGGAACAGAACACTACAGTAACTCTGTGAAAATTCACTAACTGAAAGAATTTGCACCCCTCTGAACTCCCACGGAACCACTGAAACCAGGAGCTTGGATGAACTGATGAATTTTTTATTGCTTGCAAGTTAGTGACACTGGAGAAGTATATAGTTTAGCTCGTGCCTGTGTCAGATTCAGAAAAGTACTAGTCAGAATATATGAGCATAACTTTTAACAAGGACTAGGAAAGAAGAAGCTGTGTACTGTACCAGAAAAGTCCTCAGCGGACAAAACCCAGAAGATGCAGCATATGACTTAAACATAGAACTTTATGCTACTCGGCTGCGGCAGTTATACGTTAAGGTACATCATCCATGAGGGGTGTGAGAATCCAGGAGGAACACAAGATACTGACCCACCACCCTTTTGATGAAGCAAAAAGAACCTAGGAATTGAAAACTTTGGTCTCCACAACCTGCTCCCACAATGACCAAAAAAAAAATGCTTTAATTTATTGGTATTTTATCAGTTTTCAGGAAAATTGCTTTTGAAATTGTACAAAGTAAGAAGGTCTTTGTACAATGTGGTGCCACAAGAATACAGTGGTCATTATATTTCATACTGAGTCTGTAGAAAACGTTTTGAAAGTGGCACAGTATTTTTTCACAAAATGTCTTATATTTACTCTTCAGTTAAGTGTTATAGGGTTTGGGTTACAGGGGGATGGCATGGCTAACCCTAACCCTGACCGCGCACGCACACACACACACACACACACTAGTGCCTATTTACAGTCAGCAGTTAACCTGAAACACAGATTTTACTGTGGGGGAAATCAGAGAACCTCGAGGAAAATCTTAGACACGAGGAGAACATGGCAACTCTGTGCAGATAGAGCTGGACTCGAACTCATGCCTGGTGTTGGGTGACGTCACTATTTGCTACGTACGTCTAAATTTATATTAATTCGATTTTTATAATTCAATTCAGTTCATCTTTACAGCGTGATTTTCTCACACAGCAACGCAGTGCTGAACAAAGAATCAGGACACGTGACAGGTCAGGTTTAACGTATGTAAAATAATCCCGTCGATAAAGGGTAAGCTGTACGTTTAATGCCTATAAAAACTAGAACAACAACAAAACAAACAAAAAAGGCCCAAGCAGAAGGCAAAGGAGAAGAATAAACTTTTCTATCATGTTGTCTTGCCCTATTTAATGTTCATTCCAGTTTTAGCTAAAAATAGAAATAGCTTCAAAAGGTGTGACATTTGGATACCGGGCTTCATTTGATGAAAAGGAAACTGCTTCTCACAATTCTTAGCTATTTTTTTCTCATTTGAGTACTTTGCAGCGGATTATCTTGCAGAAAGGAAGGGAAATTTGGTGTTCAATCCGGCGAAGGTTTACCTTAAGTACGGCCATTTTGGTCGGTTATGTGTGGCTGTTATTTTCATTCACCATTATTCAGCCGATTCATTTGCCCAAGGCACCCTAAAGCTAGGTTTGCACGACGCCTTTCTCACTTATACAGCTAGGTAATTTATACAGGAGCGATGTGAGATAAATACCGTGGACGTTCAGTTGGAAGGCGATGGATCTAACAACGGCACTACCTTCTATCATATCCAGGGTCCTTTGAAGACCCCTTGACAAAGAGAACCTTGAAAACACAAACAATGGACACTGCCCAGTAGTTGTGTTCAACACATTCCTGTCAGACACAGGTTGACTGACAGAGCAGCGCGTCATTTATCTTGTTGAGAATCAAAGATGAAGCTTCAAACCCAGCAATAATAAATTAACATCTCTAACAAAAAAAGCACTCGCTAGCCCTAGTGATGCTATTAGAATTAACACAACTAGACAGCCAAAAAATATTGGCAGAAGTGTAGCTTCGCAATGACTGTACCTTTGGATTACAAACAAAACAAACGTCTCACTTTATTATCTGAGTCCACCTGTAGTTTTTATATAGCGTATCCGTGATTCCACCGCGAAAGTCGAAGCCTTTTCCAGTTGCCGGTATTCACTGTGACAGTCATGGTTGATGCCAAAGACATCGCTTAGGGACAAAATTTGAGGTCTGGTGAGACCTTTAGGAGAAAGGTTCAGAGCGCCCAGCTAACAGTGAAAGGTCAGCAACCCTTTTGTTAAGACGTGTCAGATTTGTAACCTGCGGACTGACATGTCTTCACATTCCGTATTTAAGACAACCGATCAAAACCTTAGAAAACCCAAGCCTGTGAAATGCTTGACACAAGATGGAATTCTGCAAAAAAAGAGAACTTTCACTAAAAAACAAACACTACTTGTCGAGAGAAACACTGAAATCTCATTTTGTTTAATTGACTGCATTTAGTTTTACACACTAAAAATTTGACTCAGCAGAACCGGAATGTCTCTGTGGTTTGGTGCAAAATTCAGGTTGTCAACAACCGTGACCCTTTAAGTTTTCCGAAAAACTATGTCCGTTAAGAAAAAAAACGAATAATTTCATGGAAGGTAATAGATTTAATGCTGTACACGCCTCAGATGAACCACCCCCGGTCGGTTTCTTCTGTTTGATCCCTTTTTCATTTATTCGTTATTAATTCGTTATTATCCGCTAATGTTACGAAGTGACCCCTGTCCATCGCAGCGTGTGACCTCTTCCTGGTAACAGGGAACGGATAGATATGAATCTGAGAGTGAGACAAGGGACCTTGTGCTGCACCAGAATACACATTTGCTGAAACATAATCTCTACAACTGAGTGGGATCGACAAAAATAATCCCACAGAAAAAGATTAAACTCTTATCTTGACCAATATCTGCACATTTTCGCTTGCTTACGAGACCTTTATACAAGTTAAGCCGCTCAAATGGTCTGTTTTAATTTCTCTTTACTTGAAAAACAGTATTGCAAATAAGAGGCTGTATTGTGAAACAGAGCTAACATATTGTGGCCATCAAATCTATAGTGTCACCGTTAATATGCATCTGACTCACCTTTCATGGAGGAAGATATTTGATAAAGACAAAGTATTTCTCTTTAACCTTTGCATGATTTAACTGTCTAATGACGGCTTGTGTCTTTCAGGTTAATGGTTAAATTGGACCGTAACCAGCTCTCTCCGCGCCCACTAAGCCACGGGATGTGAAGAGGCCAAGAGGACGCAGATCGAACCTAAGCTTTCAACTTAGGTTACAGAGGAATCTTGAACATTTATCATGAACATCAAACAACTCAGAAGTGTACAGGGTACTCTTATTTATTCATTTTGCTGAAGGTTTTCTCCAAAATCACTTAAAGACTTGCTAGTAACAATGATTTACCCGTATATACAGCTGGGTTGTTTTTAACTGGAACCGTGAGGATGGGTACCCTAGCAGGGAGATGATGTGAACCAGGGGCTTGGGAAGGGTCTTCCAGGTCCACGGTGACACCACCAACCCCTGTGTTGACTATTGCTCCTAATATATATATTTTATGGCTGTACCAGTTAAACAGGTACCTAAACAAAGAAGCGAAAGACATTTCAGGGATATTCAAGTCGCTGCCAGGCAACACGAGTGTGTAGCTCTTCTCACATTGTTCCTGCCTCCTCAGTCATCTCAGACAGAAGAGCACTGAGGCATCCTTGTCAAGCTCCGACACGCGACCTTCAACAGTTTAACTTCGCATTCACTATCAGACCAGGTACAGCCAGTCAGCCGGCGTCTCTGCCCCCCGATGGCATCAGGTGTTACGGCAATTTGGTGACAACGGAGCGGCTCTTAGTTTCCCTTCGGACACCCAGTGCCACCGCTGATGCTGGCCTGGAAAAACAGGCCCCCGTCTCCCTGTGATCTCTGCCTCGTCACCCTCAACTTAGCACTTTTTTGGCCGAAACTTTTCATCTCCCCTTGGTCCCCGCTGGAATAAACCCGAGTGGAACTTCACTACCTTTAGCGCTATCACACTGAATCTATTTATTTTGTTTATGCTTCAGAAACCAACGTGTTTTCTATTAAATCATTAATTTATGACCGAAACTATTGCTTTTTAAACAGAACTTAAAAATAAACAACAAATTTAATGCCTAATCCAGTATGACCATAAAGTCTCGGTGTAATTTACTGTAAAATTACAACCCATTAACGTGGTGTTATTTCATCAATTGCCACACAATGCAAAAAAAAGCTCTTTTTATGTTTGTCTACAGAAAACACAACTTCACCACTTCAAATGAGTAAAAATATTTTCTTCTCAGTACACACTTTTATCCACGATGTCTCGTACGAAGGCGCGATAAGACGTGGAGGACGAGACAAAGACATTCTTAAGAGACATCGTATAAATTCCGAGCACCGCTTCGAGTGGCGAACTCCTCCGCTTCCCATGTAGGACAGAGCAGAAATCTGTTCATGCCACATTTAGACATAAAACCTGCATCCATCATACATACTGCACATCCGCATAACTCACCAAAGCCAGTAAGTTCATGCAACAGCTAAGTAGAGGGTCATCGATCCTCCCGTGCGTATCTCCTAAAAGTTTGGCTCAACTTTTGGGAAACTTTTTTAACCACAAGGCATTTGCTTAAACAGGTTTGTTCAGGAGACTCTTCACCAGCTCTTCTGCACCAGTTCCCCAAGAGGCTTTTAGGTTGATTTGCTTTTTCTCTCCCGTCCAGTTCCTCCCATGCAGATATTCCCTAAGGGGACCTCGACTTTTGACTGGTACGGAAGGTTTCTGCAAAACAGTCATGCTAATGTGGCGTCAATGGAGCCAAGTCGTATGCGAACGAACATCGCTGAGGACCATGGTTTGGGAGACCCGGTGAGTGCTGCTGCTTCTTGTCCTTTTCTATCTTCCTGCTAATGAGCTTTTGACTGAGCTGTAAATTGTTGAGTGATCTTGACAGCCACCCTCGAGAGACCCGCTACGTGTTGTCCGCTGCGCAATTGTGCTGCCAAAATGATATGAAGGGCCACCTCTATATATATATATATATATATATATTGCTCTGCCTGTGCTGAAACGTCCCATTACATTAATTTTACTGCAGGCAGAAGATTATCCATCCCCTTCCGCCCCGTTTTGCCACACGTTCGACGGCTAGTCAAGGCACAAAGTCGAACATACATTTACAGTGTATGGACAGCTCAGCGCTGGATAAATCCGAGATATATAACATTTGTACAGGGGAAGCTGCATTAATTTAGTTCCGTACCAGACTACATTCCCAGTTAATCCACAGATCAAGAGGGATTATCCAAAGAAGTTGGATAAAAACGGTCACGCTTGCCTCTAGGGGGAGCACTATTGATTTTTAACGTTATTAAAAATCAGGATGAATTCGGTCTGCGTGCGGAGAACGCCGTCTTCCGCATCCTACTCTTGTTCTGTCGCAACTCAGGCAGCACAATATAAACGCCATACGAACTCTGCCCATTTCTCCGCCCGCCTCCCTCTCTTGGTTTTCAGCTGACTGTAGTCAGGACTGTGATGCTGGTCGACTGAGCACGTGAGGAGGACGTTAAGGTCCAACGTCCATAAGGTCCATCGCGTTGCATTTCCGGCTGCGCCGAAGCCTAACTAGATTACCTCAAAATGAGAAACAGAAGGTGGCTCATGGACTACATTGATCCAAGACCTTAAAAGGGTGGCCGAACCCAACCCCAAGCTAAGAGGCTGCGATTGTATAAGCTGGGAGCTCGGTACTGCAGCGTAAAATGCAAATGCGGGATAAATAAATGTGGGGGAACAGGTGATGTGTTGTCTGGCAAAGGACACGTTTTCCAAAGCGATCATTATTTTATTGTAATTCACCAATTCCTCTCCTTAGACCTTGCGCCAGGGGTATCAGTCACCAAGGATAACAGAAAGAACAAACAATAACATTAGCGACGCCCCCCGCGGGTTCTTCTCCACCACATCATTCTCTGCCCTGTGTGAAACACCACATGAAATAATTACTTCCTCCTTCTTCTCGGGAGGTACACGTGTGCAGATGTTACGGCTTCCTCCCAGTCAGCAATTACCGCATATTGACATTTTAAAAAATTTACCGTGTTTTTTTTAAGTATCTCTCCATAACGCAGACGGCCTCCTAAATGGCACGGCACATCCATCCGTTTCAAAAGCGGCACAGGTCCACAATCTTCTCAGCTGCAGCTTCTGTGCACAGTTACGGCGGATTCTCAGAATCGGGATTCTTTGATGGCTGCAAAGCGAGAAGGTATGAAAGAGGTCGGCTCTACTCAAGGTGAGAGAAGATGTACAGGGAGCGGGTTGGCTTTGGTGTAAATAAAAGATGCCCGGTTAGATCCGGCTGGGAGGCGCTCTCGTTTTTCGAGGGTCGTTTCGGTCTGCGATCAGCAGGGCTGACGCAGCACCCGCTTAGAGGATCATCAGCCCAGTCCCAGGCCCAGAAGTGCCCTCTCAGCTGCCTTGTTCCAGCTGATGTCATCTCCACCACATGCTGCTGCAGCTCAGTGAGGAGCACTGGGGGGGGCGGATGGATCACCCCAGCCGGCGACTCGGGTCCCTCCCCCACCGCCCTTCCTTGGTGAAGAGGAGTGGAGAGCTAATGCGGCTCGTGGCGGACCGTCAGAAGGCGTCTTTCACCACTGTCGTCCAGACGCCACACCTGCACGCTGCCCCCCGACTTCTCTCCCTTTATTCCCCGATCGGCCCATTCAAGGCAGGGGTCGGCAAGCCTGGTCTTTACGCTGGTTTTCATCCCAGCTGAGCCCTTGACTACTCAGCCCTTTGGCTGGACGTACTGCACGATTTGAATCACATTAAACAGAAGACATCAGCTGACAGCTTGCTATTGTTTTTCAGATGTGTTAAACTGAACTGCCGCTAATGGAGGAGTAACAAACTGCACTGGGAAAATACCAGTTTTGCCCTTTTACATCTTTAGCCATGCTAATAATTTCAGCCAAATAATGGTGGTTTAATCGTTTTTAGCCGTTTTAACAATCAAGGAAAAGGTGATTGATAAACACAAGTGAAATGAAAACCCTTTCTTTCAGTTTTGCAGATGAACTGTCCGATGTACATTTTTGAAAATGTCGTTTTTCAACGTGATGCAGAGAAGAGCTTTCAGGTAGTGGAACTGGTCAGTGTCCCAGTAAAGGTTTGGTATGTAAGAACTTAGCTGGAATGAAAGCTTATGGTGCAGCGTGTGAGGACCGGGCTTACTGACCACCGATATGGCCGTAAACAAGACCATGTCAGTCACATCAGTGGAACATTAGCTGTGGCAGGTTGTCCTGCTGAACACAGAGAAGTTCTGTGGACTGAGAAGCGAAAAAACACAGCGTACGCAGTGTGTTCCACACTTTCATTTGGCCAATGTTCTGGTCCACTGAGGATCACCAGTCAGGATTATCTCCAGCGATCACTGCAGAAGACCAGTTGGGCCCACTGGATGGACACTTGGAAAAACAATCATCAGTTACGTTACCCAGTTAAAGCCGCCTAGTTACAGTGAGATTCATGGCGAGGTTATGGATATGCTTCGTGTACATTTGCTCCATAAAGGTGGAGACTATAAAGAATTTATTGATAACCAAAAAAAAAAATGATATCATGTGTAATAGTGGCCGCTGCTTTACAGAGGAACACATAAAACTGCTTAATCGTGTCCTCGCAACCAAGTCTACCTGCATCGGCGTGTCTCACAAATGCATTTGCACCACAGGTCCCCGTGTCGACTGGAAGCTGCTGCGCTCGGACTGGTAATCCCCTCTCTGATCCCCGAAATCGTGGTCAGGTTAACCCGGGAGAAGTTATTATTACATTACTCATTGGCTTAACAGAGGCTTTCATCCAAAGCGATTGAAACAGCTTAGAAATATAAATTGCACTTTTCCGCAGGTGTACAGCGGGATATTTTGCAAAGCAATTGAGGCAAAGAGCCAACAGCACCTCCTTTAGCGGGATTTGAGTGAAACAATGTTTAGGCACTAAGTATAGTTTTTTTTAAAAAACTACGTGTGGCTCACGTATGGTGCTGCTCCCTTACAACCAGTATGGCCATCCGGAGAGATGAAGCACACGACACCTCCACCTGCACGCCACCCCTCCTTGCTAACCAGCGAGTCAGAGGCAGCATGAGGGACACGACAGCTAAATTCACCCCCCACCCAGAACCTGCACGCATCAGCTGCTCGAACCACCCTAAACTGAAGGGCTGCACCAGCTGCGCAGTAAACAGCCAAGACAACGTTGTCCACCACGTAATGGTTCTACGTGACAGAAGTCAAAGCCCAGGCGGCAAGAAGCGAAGAGAAACAAAACTCTCCCCCTGCTTCTACTCGTCCTCTGGATCTCAAACAGCATTTAAGAAACAGCGACAAAACGTTAAACACTGACTGCAATTAAAAACTGCCCTCTAGCAGATGCTGAACTTCCCTTCGGAAATGGATGGAGCGGCAAACTTAATTGTCTCCGGGGGGGCATCCTTTTAATTGCGTGTCTCACATCCGCTCCAAGTCTCCTTAAGGTGTACTTGCCTTCTTTATCAGCCCAAAGGTAAACGCATTCTATGCATAATGAGGACAAGCATTTTCTTGTCTCTCCGACGTGGCTCAAACTGCAGCCCGAGTTCGTTTTCCAAAGAAGAGGAGAAACACCACTCCGTCGGGCGTCTGAAAAAAATTTGACATGGACCTCAAATAGTCTGTTAGAGACGTGTATTTAACCCTTAGTGCGCCGGCCAGATCTGGAGACGAGCTTATAGAGCGAGAACGTTGACATTTGTTGGTTGTTGCTTCCATACATATTGCAGCAGAAGCTTGAGGGAACATGGCTGGTGTGTTGCACTTTCCTCATCCAAGGCTTCAAAAAAATAGCACAGGTTGTGGTGCACAAAGCCTGTTGAAGGCCACCGAAATACACTTTAACATATTTAAACCAGATTAAACGCGAATGAAGAGACGTAATGTGCAGTCATTGTGTCATATTTAGGAACACTGGTTTTTAATGTCCTGTCAGATGTTTATGGATATGTCATATTTCCCGTTGCTGTCAGGCTGAGCGGAAAGCAAACAAGGCAATTAAAAGCAAGCAGAAAAATACCGCACAATATGGAAACAGGTCTCAATAACGGTTGGAAATAGGAACGTGTGAGAGTTTGTGGTAAAATGAAAATGATGTTCTAGTGCTTCCATTATGCGAGGGGTTAGAAGGTAGTGGAGTGGTTAGAGCCACTGCCTGTGAACTTGCAGGACCCAGGTTCAAATTTAACCTCCTGCTACCCTTCATGAAAGTACCTACCTGGAATAACTCCAGTAGAAACTGCCCATCTATTTTAGTGGATAAAAGCTGTAAGTAATAGTGGGCGCTCCGGGATTGTTCAGGCTCAGCAGCATCTCGCAGCCTTCTCACAAAGGGCAGAGACTTAAAAGTGTCTTCCCTTCCAACCCCTACAAGCCTGTATCCCTGGCCTGAGACCCCTGAAGGGTCTGTATTTGAGAGAGAGCCCACCTACACCTGGTTGCCACAGATGCCCGTCATCAAGTTCCTGTCCTCTTTCACGAGTAAGCAATCCATCAGGCGTTTAGTAGGGAGCTGCTTCTCAACAGGAAGACCAACATTTGCCGGTGGTTTAAATGGATTTAGCCAGACAATAGCATAGTACACAGGAGTAAAAAGGCTGAAGCGCAGCTGCATACAAAGACAAACTGTGAATGTGAGTGCTGTTTAGGTGGAGAGAACAGCGACTATGTGACAATGAGATGTGTTCACGGACAGATGTTATCATTATCCTAACAAGAGAGCGGTGAAAATTAGTTTAGTGCCTCCTGCGGAGACGGGCTGTGAAGGAAGGGCAGCGTCAAGGTCTGGGGGTGGGGACGGCGACTGCAGGGTTGATGGGCAACGGGCAGTACCTGTGGTTCTCGCGAAGTGCCTCTTTGCCCTTTCTCCAGGAGATTACCCCACGCGGTGACATCCTGGGCCTGCAATCGATTTGCACAGGCCCTCCTTCCCGCGCCAAGGTGACACTTGTCACTGGATTCTCAGAGAAGTCCGGGGCGATAGCTGGAGATGTTGCCACAAGAGGTACAGCAGGGTTAGAAGATGATACGGAGACCACCAGATAACAGATATATCTCCACGCTTCCTCTACCTGACATGAAAGTCTTCATATACGCACGTTTGTTAAATTGGCGGCCACCTAACATAACCCAAGACAAACAAAAAGAGTGCATGTAACATGCGAGTCGTATGTTTAATTCCAGGCACCTACACTTTTTATAGCCCCTTCTACAGTTGCACATGGTAATGAGATACGGAAGCTATCTAAGTGCTGCACCTGATGGCCATAACAAAAGGGCTCAACCTGAATCTGTTGCGAGAACTTCAGCCACATTACATTCTGGCCTCCACAATGGCGGAAAGGAAACTTGCAAATTCATACATGTACAACATAAGAAACGTTACAGTGAGCTTTACAGATGAGTAGGCGCTGCCTACGTGGAAACTGTGGCCGAACCACCCGCGCTACCCCAAAACCTGCCCACGGAGCACCCTGCATCACCCCCTGCTTTGCTCACAACTTAGACAGCCATCCCTTAGGCTTTTCCAGACCTACAGTGGGCAGGTGTTTTATTATTAAAGCTCAGCTCAGCTCATCTGTTCCTCTCTTTCGACGGGCCGACCAGCTAAACACTAGATTAGAGAAGCTCTGCCTTTGCGGCCACTTCCTTCATTTAGCACCTTTGTGGCAGCGGATCGTGTCCGAAGCCACGGCAGGTTATTGTCTTTCATTTCCGTCCAGGCTTTGTGATGCCTGAACAATTCCTTTAAACAGATTACAGGCTGCCGACGGGGACGGAGCACTCCGCGGACAGCGCAGATGTGTAATGAGGCCAGATAAATCTCTGTGCAGTAATATTCAAGTCTAATGAAAGGAGGAACACGGTACGTCGTACAGCAGGCGCTTAGTGGAGAGTGAAATGGTATGACGTGCAGCAGCCGTGCAAACAACTTCATTTGTTTTTCTTCCCTGTACTTACCAGTCACCCGCAGCTCGGCGTTGGTGTACAGCTTGCCATGCTTGTTCGCCGCCACGCACTGGTACATGCCCATGTCTGACAGGGTCAAGCTGCTGATCGCCAGCACTCCATTAACCACTTGTATTCTGTCCTGCGGGGGGCACAAATGGCCGTTTCCATCACGACTTCCTGCCATCATACACGCCGGCTCATTATCCCAAACGTTAGACACCCAGTGTCCCGCCACTGACAAAGGAGGGGGAGGAAACAGGACGGCAGAGAGCAACTTTAATCAAAAGGTTGGAGTTTATGAGGCAGAAGCAACGCCCTGGTCTCGCTCCTGCGGTGGTGCAGCAGCTCCTTCTTGCACGCAAGGGGTGGGGTGGAGAAATGGCGGAAGGTGTTGTTACCTCACTGGTTTTCCACTCGACACCAGGAAACTGCTTTCGATGGAGCGGGAGCGGTGTGGTCCGGCGGCCCTCCCCAACCGGAAACCCCCTGCCGCAATATTCCAACCGCTCGGAACGGACGTCTACAGTCGGTCGCAGAACCCCCCCGAAATGCATCTTATTGAAAATGTCCAAACCTTCGCTGTGGTTTTCACGGAATGCAATTCGTTTTGATGTTACAATCAATAAAATATACATGCAAATACCGGTGTGGAAAATGAGTCACGGAGACAGTAACATGCAGTTAGTTATCTAATTGTTTCTGAGGCTAATGGCAACCGATTTGAAATAATAACTGCTGCACTACCAGTTTTGGAGAAGAAAATTAAGAAAAATGTTTGCTCATCATTTTAGAATTAGAGAGACTCCTCGGAAAACAGATATCTGATGCTTTGTTGGACGCATTTAAAAGGTAGCAGTGATTCATCAGCTGCTGCATGCAGTCAAAGGCTCAGGGAACAAAGAGCACAAATAAGAGTTCGCCGGGACCGGAGCTGAGGATCAGTGCTGTAAATGAAATGCAGCAAAGCTGTTAGCGGAGACGAGATGCACCCTGAACACGGTCACATGGGTCAAAATCGCGTCCAAATCCAACGTATCTGTTCTCGTTGCCTGACCAGCTTAGGTCAACAGTTCTCCGTTATATGTTTTATCATCATTCAAAGTGCACGTCGAAAGAACCTCTGCTTTCCCACCTTGCTGCATGTTTGCGTGCGGCAGTTTCCTGTCTCCTCCAAACCACTCACCCCAACGCACCCTCATCCTGGGTGTCCCTCCCTTCCCCAGTTCTTTGTTGTAAGGCTTTCTAATGCTGTTAGAAAGAAGCTCCTGGGGGCATCTGAACACTGTCTGCCGTCTGAAAGGATTACGTCGCTGTCACATTAAAGGACACGGCTGTCCTGGAACTTGGAACAGGCCTCGTTGGGATGTGTGCCAAGCCACATTTGGGACAGCATGGGGTCTAATGGAAGCAGAGAGAGGTTCTGCTGTAATCTCATATGAAATCTGGATAGGTTCCCTTCTGCATCCAGCTGGCTTTGCCGGATGAGCATTCAATCGCTTGTCTATTCTGTGAATGCTTGGGGTGGGGTCTAAGGGCTGAGGTTCGTGGGAATTTGGAGTGCAGCTCCTGGCAGATGGGCCAAAACAGGGGCAGAGGTCACCGTAACAGCTGCCATTAATTAAGCCTGACACCCCCCTAAAATCAGCAGTTTAGTGAGTTGACCAGGAGAAACCATCCGCATGGCTGACGCCACCCCTGTCAGTTAGTATTAATAATCAGATGGCCTTGAAAACACACGTATTCAACAGCTGTGGAAAGAGGATGCGACGTATTGGAGAAAAAACATGCAAAAGTGCACAAGCGGCTTGACAGCTGGACGAAGTGAAGCACGGTTGAGCCAGCTACTGGCTGACCCTTTGAATGGACCGCTCTGGTTTGGACCCATTTCTGCAGAGCACCTGAAATGTTTAATAAAATGGGAGTGTCAGCTCATCTTCTGATAATAAACATCCAGCAGCCTGCATCCACTTCCCCCCCACTATCCATCCCCATTTGTGACATTTGCTTTGGACATTGATCAAAGCTGCAGCTGTTAATGGTGACATCTGCTGATCTTTCACATACATTCTCTTTAATTTATCCAAATGTGATAGGCGCTAAGTAACGTCGCAAGCAGACTGCAGGACATCTTTGGCCGTGCCTCAAAATGGACGCGAATGTACGGTAACGGTCAAAAGTTTGAGCACGGCTACTTGCTGGAGAGTACTCTTTTGACGCGGTCTTTGTTTAAAGAAGTTTGATAGCGATAGATAGAGAAACGAGCTGCCAAGCCTTTCCAGCTCTTCTGCAGCAGTTGCCCGAGATGTAGAACGCTTGCTTCACTTACGCTCTTCTGTCCAGTTAGTCCCATTCAGGTGTTGCCCAGGTTGCCCCGGTGACGTCACACTTTTGACTGGTTTTGTATTTTAGTACCTAAGGATGCAGGTTAGACAGACTGCCTGTCTAGGTGACGGATCCCCAGAAGATCCAAATCAATACTCTATCATAAGAAGAAACTTGTCATCGATGTGCCAATGCTCATCTGAGAGAAACACAATAATTCTGGTCATGTTCAACAATGCATTAGTGTGACTAACTTTAGTAGGATGGGAAATTCTGCCCTTGCTTGCCAGTTGGAGGCTTTAGCAGGACCTCATGTTCCACCAATATGGAGTGGGATCAAATGTCAAAAGTTTGCTTGTGGAACTGGCAACACCATCTGTCATGTCAGTAGTGTGACATGGTGGGCACAGTTTTTTTCGCGTTCAGGATGAACTCGGTCCTTTACCTGCGACACTAGAAACATCGGCAAGAAATAAACCACAGTCCCTGGACATGACAGTAGGAATCCGCGATCTGCTCTTGTCGAGGAAGCACAGTCTGCTGTTTGACTGTATTTCAGCCGTTACGTTTTGCAAGAAATTCTTCCAGCTTTGCCACAGTCTCCGTACACTGGCACTAAAAATTATAACTATAATAACTATTTAAAAATCCCTTCGACAGAATTACGACAAACTGCCCACGGTAAAAAGTTACTGCATTTGACGTATGAAGCAGTAAGTAGTACCAACAAACCATCTGTAGGAATAAGTCATGTTAGATATACTTGCATAAATAGTTTCTCATACTTTAAATTAAAATGGATTAATCTGAATTAGGAGTTTGGGCCGATAAGGTGCCACGTTTCCCTCCCTTTGGGAATGCTATGAATTAACGGAAGGCCTCAGAGGTGGGAGCGAGAGAGATTTACCACAAGATTACTGCAGGGCTTACTTCAACATGCTTTATACGCGTCATAAAACAGGGCTCAGTTCGGACCCCTTTTCGAGCAGCCGGGCTCACACGTGTGCAGCGGAAATTTCAGCCAGACTTAAATCCGCATTGACAAATTACCGAAAGCCTTACCGTTTGAACTTCAAGGCCTACGCTTGGTAGGGCTCAGCAGCAGCTTTAGCATCATCTCAATGCAAAGAATGGCAGGAGCTGGCTGTGTTTTTTTTTCCCCCTTCATTTTACACCAAACAGCTAAAAAAACCGCACAGCAAGAAGCCCTTTAAGTCAAACCACGTGGCATCCGGCCTCCCAGCCTGCTCTGCTGGAACAGACTGGTTGTGCAATGACAAGCGTGATGATAAACCTGGGTTAGAGGCCCTTGAGTAAATGCAGTTAGTTCACTTGTCAGACTACTGTATAACAATATATGGAAAGTTAATCCAAAACGCAGACTTTTTAGTGCGTTGTAATATTCAGTGACACTAATATGCTGTTTAGAAAAACATTTCGGCAGCACGGATTGTTTATCACTAAACAAACACTTGCTGAATTATTGCATTTTTTTTCTATCTGGAAAAAAACTGTAAAAGTTTGTTTTGTTTTTTTTTTCCATACAGCTGAGTGTTTTGACTGAAGCCGTACAGGTTAACAAAGGTGCTGTGGGCAAAGTTGAATGGGAGGAAGATGTCTTTTCGTCTTCTTCTGGTGCAAAACCGTCTGTGTTGCTTTTTTTTGGGAGGAACCCATTCCTCTTTCTGACAATAATATCCTTTAGACACAAATTCTATATTTCTGAACGGCCTGCAACGAATTTCTTGGCTTACCTACAAATGTATGTTGAGGGCTAATGAAAAGAAGTCTGGAATTGTTGAAAACTGATGGGTAGCAGATGACCTGATCTTCGGCTATCATTCTGATGAACGTGTGGCCGTCATATAGTAAGCGTGAGATCAGCTCTGCAGTACCAGGCCAGCCGAGCTAGCCTCCCTCACCTCCATGGGTTCCAGGGGCTCCCCATTCTTCAGCCAGGTGTAGGAGGGCTTGGGTTTCCCAGAGGCTTTACACTCCCACATCAGTGCTTCATCAATGAGCTTCTGCATGTCCACTGGTTTCTCCAGCAGGTGAGGGGAGGCTGCACCCAAACAGCCAACACAGCGTTTGTCAGTTTACAGATGCTGCACTTCAAAGCAAAGAAATATAAATAATACGTTTATTAGCTACTGTGTCAAGTGACTGTGGATCACATCTTCAACACCAACTTTTTGCCAGCGAATGTCAGTCAATGGGTGTGTGCTTCTTCACTGCAACGATTTAAACGCTATGAGAACTCCTGTGAAGAAACTAAAGAATTTTCCAAAAAAAAGGTTGCAGTGAAATGCTTTAGGTACAGCAATGTTTTTCTTATGAGGACGACCTATCGCCTCTCGGTATGACACAGACCGTGCGAGATCACAGTCTGTTTAGATATCCATGTGCACAGTTGCACACGAATACTGCACGAGAATAGGATGCACAAAAATCAATTTCCCACTTGGCGTCTTCAGAAAGAACTTCTACCAAGTAGGTTCATCATTTAACCGTTCACCTTCTCTTGCTGCTATCGAGTCGGATATTAGGCCTAAATGTCTTTATCTCGGTGCAATAACTCCCACGTTAAATTTTACAACTGCCAGATGATTGCGGTAAATTATGTAAAATAACCAGTGTGGGGTTTTTATCGGCTGACTTGTTGGCACTGAGACCATATTAAACTTCAGGGAGAGAAAGACGTCCAAAAAAATAAAAAAAAAACCTTCCAGACAAGAGCTAGTCTGGCCTTTCACTCAGAAAACATATGCGACTTATGAATTGTTTAATCACTCCATGGCTTGACAGTCCATATGAGCTAAAGGTGAGTCCGAAATCATATTAATCCCGTAAATCTTCACCTGGACGATGCTGCTCCCCAAGCTGTTTCTACTTTCTCATCCCCAGCTCAACAGATAACAACGGATCCGATTTAGCATAAGCAAAACCGATCCACGGAGCCCCAGCACGTGCAACAGAAGGTATGGCGGAAATTCAGAGTCTTCATTTGCTTGTCTTCCTTTGTGTTCCACACTAGCAATCGCACAAGTGCCCCTAATCCACTGTCGGCGATGCAGAATACGCCTCGGTATGGATTTTGCCAGTTTATCCTTGACTGTGTTTATCGTAAATCACAAATATATCTGTAAACCAGGAAACTACTTGTATGCACTGTGGCAACTAAAAGTGCCGTTTTGGTTTAGAAAAACAAAAACTTTTCTCCCTTTGCGACCCTCACGATGGCGCACAACATCACGGATCTGCGGCTCTAAGGCACATTAAGAACATGCGAAAAGCAAGTTGTACCACAGAAAAACGCTGCGATGGATCACGGAGAATCGGACGGCTAAAAAAGGCACGGTGGGGCCGCTTTTGGAGTCAGACGCTAATTGGCTTATCGGAAAATGATTAGACCAATTTAAACGCTTTGTAACTTGACTAATAATGCTGACCCTCGAAGGGCAATTAAGTAGAAAATTGAAAGAGCGGCTCGCGCATCTCGGCTGCCTGCTGGCCACGTCGTGATAAACAGCAAACGGCCGCAATGATTCCTTTATTCCTCTGCTGGGGGTATGGCAGCCCCAAACACTTTAATCCGTGGCAACCGAAGGCACTTAAAACAGCCGATAACAATCATTGCTTACACCCACAATGCTCCGCTTTCCCCAACCCCCACGTGTCTGCTCGTAGGTGTGCAGGACGCGTGAGAAGCGCTGTTTACCGAAGCTAACAGAGATGACAGCAGCACTCGGAACAGCTAGGATTCCACACCTCTCACCGCCGTGCCCCCAGCCACGTGTCGGGCATTTTTCTCTTTTCCGTGCGCACGTATCTACCCGCACCTTTTCTCCGCAGCACGGGAACCCCCAACGCCCTCGGTCTCCGAGGTTGGTCTGCACGTTCACCTGTTCTGCATGTGCAAAATCCGACTTTCCATTCTAACTCAGAGCCATTTCGGTAGATGGGTCATTAGTCACAAATTGGTAAAAGACAAACTAGCGGGGAAAATACATTTGTCTGAAGGCTCAAGGTTAGCTGCTAGCGTAAAAGACTTGGTCTTGTATGAACAACATAAGTGTCTAATTCAAGACTCAGGCAGTGCTGCGGTCACAGCGTTAAATAAAATACTCATAATGGGATTTATTACGATAATATGAACTCAAAGTTCACGGCAAGAAGTGAAGCGTTTTTCCGATTCATACAAACTACATTTCACAGGAACGCCGAAGGGCAGAAGGTACGGGTGCCTTCTTGGACTTAAACTTGAATAAACAGAATGAATAAAGTAAGAGGAAGTATGTTTCTTAAAATATGAACACTCTCCAGTTCATTACGAATAACCGTAGGATTTTTTTTTACCCCACAAGAACACAGTTGACCAGCGAATGGCTCGTGTTCCTCTCCCTGTGAAACATCAGAACTGGGGCAAAGGGTGGACTCCTCTGCTCCGTATATATTCCTAGCTCGGCCTCCGCTGACATTACGCCGTGCAACTTTCTGTCCGCGAGGACAAATAACTGCGATCGGCTAAAAATACCTCGATTAGCAGAGCAGATGACAGCGGTGTGCATCCTTCGCACGGTAGCTTTACCCCCTTACAAACGGAAGGAGCAGCCCCACGCTGCAGTACAGCGCCATTTTATAGCTACGCGTATACATCCTTCCCAGTTCATCCTTCTTTACTACGCCGCCCCAGTGAGCTAACCTTTACATTTGACCGAGCAGCTAAACAGAAGCCGGCGAGTGAAACAGATTTTCCCCGCAGAAGGTCGTGGGTAATGTCGTCTCCCAGTCTGCATTGCTAAGTTAATCGGCCCGGAGCCCATCGCGTCCCTGTCTCCTATTTTGATTAATGGTGTAATTTTGCTACTAATGTGAAAAGCGCAAGGAAACTGTGTCGCTTCGAATTGTAACGCTCTCTAGCTATTTTTAACTCTGTGCGGGACAACGTGCAAGGGACAAAGTTTTTATTTCGCAGCTTTATTCCCTTTGGAGAAGCACGTTTCCCGCACATCGAGATCACATCTAATGCAGGGAAGCCGAACCGAGCGTGGAAGTTGCCCAGAACGAAGCTGGTTGTCCCCTTGTTTATACTGTGACCCGACCAGAGGAGAACCCCTCCCGATGTGGTCTGACTAACCGTCCCCTGTGATGGTCTCCGTCCGTGCTTTTTTCAGTCAAGGCACTGGGTTACTTGACATGAGGAATGAGGAGTACAGGGCACCAGCACAGGGACACAGAGATGGAAACTGGTGTCTGTCCGTTCAGACACCCATCCCCTCATCCAGAGGGAGCTCAGCAACACGCGCTGCGGCAGACCTAACGCAAACCTGCAACTGCTCAGCTGCTCCAGATCGCCACGCCGTCGATCTTGGACTTTAACCGAAAAACGGCACGGTGGGAAGGAGAGATTTCACTACCGCTTTGTAGTTGTGAGGAGAATAGCAGACCACCTGACCAGCTTTTCTGTCTCATGTGTGGTCTGTGGCGCTCGAGAAAATGTCCTTATTCCAGAAGAGTTGTGAACATCACCAGAAGATTCAGCATTTGTTGGGATCGCACTTTGAGGGCAATGCTGTAGACTGGACACTTTGAAGCTCACAAACTGAACATGCTGTTAGAAAAAGGACCTGAAGTGGTTTATGACTGGAGTCATCTAAAACAACAGCGTGTTACACACTGATGTGGGAAGCATACATTAATGTTCTGATGTTCAACATTATGAAATGTTTTGTTCTGAAGTTTTTTTCTTTTTGTAAAACCACACAGCAGCCCGTAGCTGATGCCAACATAAACACTGTTCTATTGGGCTGCCCGGTGCCAGGGTTTGACACATCTCACAGGCTCTGCTCAAATATTGATGTTCTCTCCAATTGCTCTAAGCTCACTCACCGTAAAAGGAGAGCTTCCCCCTCACTGCATTCTTCCCCCTGGAGTTCTCCGCCATACACTCGTACGTGCCGGCATCCTCCTGCTGGAAGTATGGGATCTCTAGCACTCCGCTGGCTTTGACAAAGTCCACCTTCCTAGGAAACGGGATTCCGTCCACCCTTCTCCAGCTAACAGTGGGCACTGGGCTGAGTCCAGGGAATTTAGGGAAAGAAGCACAACTTCCAATCAACTGTCAATCCTTTAAGCGAAATGAGAGACGAGTTGTGTTGCTTGCAAGGCAGCTGTAGACAATTAAAAACGAATAACTTAAATCTTGATTCGTTTATTTTGTCTCACGCCTTATAACGTGTCCTCACAGATTTACAGATATTCTTTACAAACGTGCTAATTCTCCATTCACATCCCTTGAAATCACGTCTCTGCAGGCAACGTGCTAAAATACCACGTTTTCTGTAAGACTTACTTTCCGAGAGCGAAACACTCCAGCTTGACTGTTGAGCCTTTGGCCACTGGGACAACGTCAGGAAACTGAACTTCAATCTTTGGCTCGTATTCCCCCATCACACCTGCGGATTAGACATTGGTTTGTAGATGGTGTCTTAGGTCCCCAAAGACACGCTGATGAACAACACTGCATTTCAGTTTACCACGTAGAGCTAGAATTTAACCTTTCAGCCTAGACTGAAATCCAGCTAAATCGAACCACCATTTTCCCCAAATTGTGATAAAATATATTTTGTCTCAAAAGCAGCTTTGCAAAGCATCTTGCTGCCATTTAAAGTGGGATTCCAACACTGATCACAAGACTCAAATGGGTGATATATGTGAAAGATTCAAAATTGGCACCTTCTAAGGTCCTTGAGAGAATTTAAGGTATTTGAACTTAACTATATGTTAGGCTAAAATATAGCAGATGTGTTATAAACTAATTATAGTACCTTCTTGTTGCTTTTGATGTAAGAAATTAAACAAGGTGGATATAGAGTCTATATACATGGTTTATAAAGCTCCTCACATTGTCTTAAAACACACTGTGAAAAAGAAGTAGAGAGAAGACAGTTCGTCGTGCTATAAATGTGTCTTGACGTCCCGTGTAGGTCTGTTTAATATATTGGTCAAATGTTGTTCTTAGACTATTCATTTGTGGAAAACCGTGGAAGACGGCAGAACACCAACGTTCAGAGATGCCTTCGCAGACTGATATTCTGACGTCAAATAATCCTTTTATTGCTTATTGTTCGTTTCTACTGTAGATGCAAGAGAATAAGGAACCGATACCAATTACATCCCACAAAGATATGTGACCTTTACTTTGAAAGGCTGTTTATTAGGGAGGCCCAGGTCCATGGAAATGTAAGTAACAAGGACTCTCATCCAGCGTGGAAAAGGACAGCTTGTTAACCTTTGTGTGCTATTTTTCTTCTCCCACAATAACTGTGGTTCGGTCTCTTGCACTTCAGTAGAGTCAGTTTTTTTTTTTTGTTTTTCAGTTTAACTTTTTTGGAGAAACTTCTGATTTCAATGCAGCACCCAACACGTGATCACCAAATAGTGTCATCAGAAGGATTCAAGATGGTTTTTGGCCATCTAGATGACTGAAGAATGAAGCGTAATGGAACTTCGAATCTCTGCCTGCGAACCTTGTTTTTTGCGAGGAAGTAATGACTATTGAGCGTGTAGGTGTGTAGACAAACGGCATGACCTCACCATCTGTGCGCAGCACTAGAGGGGTCGGGGGTCCATGGACCCTGGTCTTGGTGACTGTGTTGGTGACCACGCATGTGTAGTTGCCCACATCTGAGCGCTCCACTTTAGCAATGTAAAGGTTGCCCGTGTCCTGGGAGACAAAACGACGGCTGTCCTGCCTTACGAACGTTGGGTACTCGTTGAAGATCCAGGAGAAGGACAGTTCTGTGAACGACAAGGAAAGACACAGTGTGAGACCCCCTGCGTCGTCTTGGAGGCTGAACGGTGTCGAAGAAACTGAATCTGCCACCAGAAAGCAGTTTCCAGGCGCAATAGGAAGGCAGTACCTCGCCTACTTGGGTGTCCCATTGCAACGTCCCATTTGTAATGCGGAATAAATTTGTCAAAAATATCCTGTGTAAGAAGTTTAAAGGCACATTTCAGGCATCACCGTAAGTTTAAAATCTCGAAGGGCCATAATTTTCAGTGAGGTAATAAAACTAAATATTATGCTGCATATAATAGCTGTATAAATAGGCAACTTCAGCCAATCACACCAAAAGCGAACCATCAGACCAAAGCTATATAATGTACGTTCTCAGCCGTTACAGCGAATGTGAATTTTGCACATACTTTTGTGAACATCACAATAAAATCCATGTTCTAAACCCAGCTCAGTCACAATGATCAAGCCGAGGGGTGCCAGTTCAACTGTAAACCTGTAAGTGGTACAATGCACAAGTCCACTTCACTCCTGAAAATTTCCCTTGGATATCGAAAAGGTGATCAGCCTCCGTTTCGCTTTTGACACGTGTGTTTCCACCACAACTTAGTGGTTTTAGAAAATACTCTGAACAGCCAAGCTTGATGAGTGCTTCTATCACAGCCAGTTCATCACTTCTTCTCGCTCTCCCTCCTTGATTCACTGAACCTCCCCCTGGTTTTTTGATAGTGCTGGTGGTGGATTTGCAAAATCACTGCAGTTTTGACTTTGTTGCGTTATATGAGTGCCAAAGGCTGAAATGTCTTTAAAGATGCGATCAGTCGGAAACGAAGATTTGTGCGTGTGACCACAGAGGACACAGCAGCCCAGTTCTGTGTAGTGGCAAATGCACAGCCTTCATTTTTTACTGCTAGCCCTCCTGTGATAGCAGTACATGTGACTGTAGGGGAGGCAACCTAGCGGGGGGCACGGGGGTCCCAAGGTTTATAGCTCATTTGCAATGAGAAGTTCTTGTTTGCATCACACTTTTTTGCTTCCCTTCAGGCACAGTAGGACTTGCCTGGACTGATGTTTCCTCACCACTGCCTGGTTGTTCAAAGTGAAAATTCTGCTCAAATTCTACTCATCCTGTTCAGTCCCACTGAGAAACTTATGAGGTTGGAAACTTTCATAGCACTGCCTAATGTAAGAACGGGGTGTGCGGGACTTTTCTATAAGATGAGAAAACTGCGAGCTTGCAGTATGATCTATCTATCATCTACCTGAAGGAAGGATTCAGGAAAGCTGTTTTTCATCCCAAACACCTGATGCTGTGTTTTTATTAGGCATATTTATGTAATGAAGCGTTTTATCGAAATGTTCTATTTCGTGCAACAACTGAAATTAGCAACACAGCACATTCCACTGTAGAACTTGAACCACTAACTTTAAAGTAAAGATCGAGGCATCAGACCTTTAGTGTTTTGCTACCACCTACTCATGTTAAGAACGCTGTTGTGCTACGTTTTATACATAAGAGCAGGGCAAACGCTGACATTGACACAGGCATTCCATCCGTGTTACCGTCAGCAGAGCAAACTACAAACCACAAAAGTGGTCCTCCAGTAGCAAAGTGGTCAGGTTCTCACAGCAGTTTGACTGAGGTCTAGTAAAACCCTTTTGCTGTCAGCCGACGTATCTGGCCTGCCCTCCGGAAAACAAACACCCAATGCAGATTACGGGAAGTGTTTGCACGGTGTTTTCCATGTCCGCATTTCATTTAGGTGCTCCAGTGGAGAGGATACCCATGGCAGCTCAGAGTGATTACTTGCAGAAGAGGCCCAGAGGGAACTGTCAAGATGCTGGCTGGGCACACTGTGCATCGTGTCCAAAACTGCAGGAGCAGCAAAACCATTTGGAGGGGTCAAAATGAAATGAATAGATTATGGAAAAAAAAATACCAAGGGGAAAATAAAACACACCGTAAGGTGTTTTTGAACATATACACAGAAACCTTTGAACAGACAGCCTGCCTGACTTAAATGACACAAAATAGCTCCCGATTCACCGCCTAGAACAAGACGAAATAGAATTTTGCCACGTCTGACATGCAAACGAATCGCTGTGGTGCTAGAGGTATCTTTGTACCTGTTTGCAAAACACGTTTAAAAGACGACAGTCCGTTTTTGGGTACAGCGGTTAAGTACACTGCTTCGCCTGAAAGGCCTTGTCCACGACGTGTTTCAGACTGTCTTTAAACTCTTCTAATACAGCAACGGGTCACTCCTCAGGAGATCCTGCAGCACAGGTTCGGGAAACAAGCACCAATGAAGAATTAAGTCATTTCAACCTGAACAATATTAATCTTGCCACGTGTGGGTCAACTGTCACACTATCGGTGCCCTTTTCCAGTTTATTCAAACTGCGAGGACGAGCAGAAGAATCGGCGTCCCTTTCCTGACAGGTTACACGCAAGACGGTGCGGGGAATTTGCCGCCATTGTGTGGAAATAGCTCGGGTGAAATACCAAGGACTCTTAGCAATTGTCAGAATAAATAAATAACCTTTAACATGCATTTCGTATGTGACTATTAGCCTCACTATACTGAGCCGACAATTAAAATGAGCCGCTGGCCCTGGTCACGGCTACTAACAGGATTAATACGAAGCCCGGAATCAACGAAAGGCTTCCATTCTTAACCAGATACCAGTAGCAAAGGGAGTCAGCTGTGTGGCGGTTTCAACAATGGAAGATAAATTTAAATATGAAGTGTTGTCACAGCAGAAGTGCACGTCAGACTCTGAATACCGCCGTGCTTAGGGAACGTTTTTATCCAAAGGAAGTTTCCATTTTGCCCATTTGTACAACTCAGTGTTTCAATTCAGTATTTTGGTCCAGGCTGAAACACCAACTCCTTCATTGGGACTGGGATGGTACCTTAAAAGTCGTGCCTTTTACTTTATCTAGTAAAGAAAAGACGAAAGAAAGTAACGTATTCTTAAGACGTTTTTCAGATGTTCTGCATTAACAATCGCCTCCGCCACGTTTATCTCGGACAAATTGCATTCCTCCCAGTTCTAATCCTTTGCCGAATTTTAAGGGACATTTTGAGCATTACATCTGTGATCCAGGACACAGTAACAAAGAAGACATGTCCAAGGTCTTGAGAAGAGCTTCTCAGCCAGCTTTGGTAGTAATACGGGTCCTTCAGTGGTTTGCATAACAAAGCCCGAGCTGGGAAAAATGCTATACAGTGAGGATGGTTCCAAAAATAATACCATGAATGCTTATTAATCAATAAACCTTCTAAAAAGTGCAGTAGACAAAAAAAACCTGTCAGATCAATATTTGGTGGGACCACCCTTTGCCTTTAAAACACCATCGATTCTCTTATGCAAACTTGCATGCAGTTTAAGGTGGAGGTTGGTAGGTTCTTCCAAACTGGCCACAGTTGTTCTGCAGACTTTGACTGTCTCTGCATGTCCTCCCAGACTGACTTGATCATGTTGAGATAAGGGCTCTGTGGGGACCAGACCATCTGTTGCTGAAGATAGTTGTGTATGACTGAGATTGGGTGTTTGAGGTCATTCTCAGGCTGCACAATGAATTTGGGACCAACCAGAAACCTCCCTGATGGTAGATAAGAATCTACCTGTACTTCTCAACACACATTCAAGTCGCACGCCTAACAATAACACTGCACAGTACTGTAGGTCCTTCGGTGCTTTGCACAACAAGGCCCGAGTGGCGGAAGATCACAGACAGAGGCGGCGAGAGCCAAACAGTGTCTTTATGAGAGTAAATCAGCGTCTGTGGTTTGTGTTAATAATGTCTGTTAATATTAACGGTGATGCAGCTGCCCAATCATTTCACGTAAATAATACAGTTTATGCTCATTCTGACAAGGATATGCATTTTTAATGACCATACTCATAATGGGATCATTCCAGAGCGCTAAGAGTGATAAACTAAAACAAGGAGAAAAAAGCTGCTGACTGACTGATCCAAGTTTAATAGCACTCAGGAGCAGCCTGCATGGTGCTGTGTGGCAGTAAGTTTCCTGGGGGGGAGCTGCACTTTTATCTGATGGACTCGGGATAAGGAATTAAGGCATTCAGGGCAAATGAAAAATTGAAAAAACCTCCCCTGAAACGGGAGTGCTGAAGAGATGCTTCCAGAATGTGTTGAGGCAAAAGCGAGTCGCAGACGTGGCCAGTATTATGGGGATCCCTCCACTTTTTCCAAAAAACTCAGTTTTCTCCTAAATAAGTTGAAACTGACCAAGTATTTGGCCTCCACCCTTCTTTATTTTGTATTTAATAGAACAGAAATGTTGCTTTTGATTTATGACTTCACATATTTTTCTTAAAAAAAGCAAATGAAAATGGCATCGACAGAAATATTGGGACCCTTAACCTAATGATTCGTAGCGCAGCCTTCAGAGGCAGTAACTACGAACAAGCGCTTTCTGCAGCTCTGAATGACATTTCTACTTTTTGGTACTTTGGCCCCCTCTTCTTGAGCTCCAGTTCTCTCAGGTTTGATGGATGTTTTTCCCAACTGAGATTTTCAGCTCTTTCCACAGATGTTCTATGGGATTCAGATCAGGTCTCACATCAGGTCACTTCAAAAAAGTCCAGTGTTTTCTTCTCATCCATTCTGAGTGCTTTTGAGGTGTTTCGGGTCATTATCCTGCTGGAGGACCAATGACCTACAAGTGAAGCATGGCTTTTTGACACCGGGCTGTACGTTTCACTCTAAAATGCTTTGGTAGTCTTCTGATTTCATGGTGTCCTGCACATGTTCAAAATACCCAGCGCCAGAGGCAACAAAGCAACCACAAAACATCACTGAGCTCCTCCATGTTTCACGGTAGGGACGGTGCACTTTTCTTTGAAAGCTTCATTTTGTTTTCTGTGAACATTAAGTTGTTGTGATTTACCAAAAAGCTGTAGTTTTGACAAACTCAGCCCATGCTTTTCGTGTTTCTGGGTCTTCCTGAGTCTTCTATCATGGAGCCCGTTTTGATTTGGACAGTGACAGATGGTGCAACTTGAAACTGCTGCACCTTGAGCGTGAAGGTCAGCTTGGATCTGTTTTGGTGGATCCTTGGTTTTTTCTCCACCATTTAAACAATCTTTAACGTCCAGGGATGTCGACTACAGTCTCACGGACCTTAAACTTCTTGCAGTACCGGTCACAGGACCATGAAGCTCTTCAGAGATGACCCTGTAGCCTTTACGTTGGATGCAAAGCCTTTACATGGATGACTGAAGAGCTTTCAATTTCAACATGTTTCAGGAAGAAAGGTGCATTATTTGACTAAAATACAGGGATGCCAATAATATCAGCCACGTCTGTATAAACAGAACACTACCCAGGCACCCCATACGTGAAGAAGCTATGACTCGTCATCCTGCTAATGCAGACAGGTACAGGGAATTTAAATGTTACCTTTACATAGTCCTATTTGCCTCAGACAACACTTAGGTGCAGACTGCAGATTGGCAGGTTGGCTAGAGGACCTGCCCCAAGCCTCCCGTACATCACTGACTGCCACCAGCATCTCTCAACCTCATCTCATACATGGAAAAACCTGCTGTCCACCCACACAGCTGATACATAATGCAGCAGTAATATGTACACATACAGGTATCTGCCAGCACAATAGCGTACACATCTCATTTCTAATTGGGTCCAGTGGGCTCTTCATCTGTTAGAATGAGTGGCATGGACTTCGACACATAATATATTAGCAAAATGTCACCTGTCGGCGGTGGCACGAGAATGTGCTGTGTATATATTATAAGTTTTCTATGAAAATGATTCGGTTTAAACATTTTCAGGGCATAATACAAAAATAATCTTTTTGTTTAATCTATCTGATGTATCCCAGAACTGCTGGACACACATTTAGGAGTTTCAAAGCCTGGGGTTATTGGGGGAAAACAAAACATGAGACGAGAGTCACGCTCAAAGAAAAATAATGGAGGCCTGTTTCTGTTCCCTGCCGATGTGCAGCATAACAACAGATTTTAGTCCTGAGAGCATCGAAATGGCCCTCTGTGCTAAAGAATGGGGGTCAGTTGCATTAGTTCCACAACTAAACACAATGATCAAGAAACAAAGAGACGGGTGGCGGGAGCCGCAGATGGGTCGCTAATGCAGTGCACTCGGACACGGAGCCGAAGTGACAGCTTCACTACCCCAGGCAGGTCCCTGTCGCGAAGGGACATGGGGAGCCACAGGGCAGAAGATGCTCTGATGCTCTCAAACAGCCCAGCATAGTTGCAGAGCTCCCCCCCCACTTTTAGGTTGCTTGACTAACACACTTGTCCAAAGCAACTTTAAACTTGACTTATGCACATAGATATTTAATGGCAACACATCAACACACCACTTAGGTTCTAATTTTTCTGGAGAACAGAAGGACATTAACATCTGAATTCTACTTTGTAGTTCTAATCATTTTGTTTTTTTCACTTTGAAAATGATCCCCTAAGACAGTAAGCTTAGGTGCTGAGATTTTTCATTCCCCATAATACGCAACATACAGTTTCCTTGAAAATGAAGGCTGACCAGCACCTTAGCATTTCTTCTAATGTTCTCTCCATGCCAGATGATTCATTCTGCAACAGAAGATGGGAAGAATTCTTTGACAGATGATTACGTTGTTTCAGAATATATAACAAGGCCTAAACATCTGAACAGGCCATAAGCGTCAGTACTGAACTTGGGTAAACCGGGTCAGGTGGGGAGATTATAAATCCTCAACGTGGGGCGGCAACTGACATTAGACGTGTGTGTGGGGGGTTGGTGTTGTGAGGCTTGTTGAAATGTGCTGCTAGGAAAACAAACACATCAGTAGAGCCTGGAAGTACAGAGGCCTGAAAGATGCGCTTGCAAGAAAGCCCGTTTAACGTCCGAGTGTTAAATATTTCTGCTCCTTTCCAAACCAACATTAACAGGAATAAAAAAAAGAAGCAAAAACACCAACAAGGCTAATTATGGACCATTTTTCATTGTGCCACATTTTTAAGAAAAAGCAGCTGGTAAACCCCAGTGCGATAATTGTGTAATTGTGTAAATATGCATTTCCGCACGAGGCAGAATCTCCCCCTCCAAACAACTTCTTCAAATGGAGGAAAACATGCCCCTGATTTCTAGCCATAATTTGCACGTTACCTATAACTTCTCTGTATCTCCCAATGTTTTACTTCAGTTTTTTCTTATCCTTTTGCAGAACAACAAGCGAAGCAGCAATACACACAACGTAAAATTCATTTTTCCCAAAAGCGACGGTTTATTTTCCGCTGGACACAATATTTCCCACGGGGCCAACCGGTGTCTTATTGAATGACGCTGTTGGCTAAAGGAGCGTTTGAATGCGCTTCCCTGCGTCGCGTGCCACGCCTTTTCAAGGTTATCTGGATTAGATCCTGGCTTTGTCAGTCACTGGTTCTGTTTACGTTTTGGTCTGACCCTTGAAATACCGCACAGGTATTTTCTGTCACTTTCTTTTAGATTTGGACAGCAGTTACGCAGCAAGCACCTTTTGAGGAATTAAGGCAAGCAAAACCGACAGGAAAGCACCAGTGAATAGCATAGACAGTAAGAAGTAACTGTAGTGTGTTACGGTATTTTGTTGTCGAGCGGACAGGAGCAGGACTGGGATCCAATTACTGTGATGCTACAGTTTTGGTTAGTTTGTTTTTATTGCTAAGAAACAAAACTCGCAGCCTGTTTGATACCGGGATATTCGGTTTCCTTTGTAAGGCTTTGAAACAGCATCGATCCCTCGCTTATGGCACAGTCTAATTTCGAGGGGATGATGACGGCACAAAAAAAAATAAAATCAATAAACAAATAAACACACGCTGATTATACTGTTAAGGCTACAGCGGGAGGGGGGGGGCTTTTCACTATAATCTTTGAAAGCCAGAACACTGTTTGCTCCCCCGTTTCTTGACATTCTTAGCAAGGGAATTGTTGGAGACGTCGGAAGGAGTTCGCCGCGAGGAAGCAGTTTTGGCTTCTTTGGCCGTAATTCGTTTAAGGAGCAGCTCGATATTACATAACCCCTCCCCGTATTCAATTAGTCATAACCCCCCTGGGGGGTGTGCTGTGGCTCAATTCAGACTGCGGCATCTTAGTATTTTGGGTCAGTTCCTCATGCTGAAAAAAACACAAAGAGAAGCCAGCGCAAAGGTGAATTACCACCTCCGCCATCAGGGTCGCGGTCGCTTCTCCCGTGGTGAGGCCACAGCCCAGCTCAGGCTAAACATCACCACTACGGCACATCTTTTTCAAGATGCTGCAGCACTACCCTGCTTAAGATTTTGAGTGAAGGAAAACACCCCAAAAAAATCACCAAAGACCTAGATGACGCACACCCGAGCGTGACTCTGCTGCCTCCCATGGCCTGCTGTAACCGAGCTTGCCACGTGTTACCAAGATCACAACTGTCGATTTCCAAAGTGATCAGGTGGACTCACATGCATATCTTATGGAACTAGATGTTTTCCAATGACCTTCTCAAAGGCCACCTACCCAGTTCTGTAACTGGGGCTTCAAAGACATGTCAACACCAAACCTGCCCAGTATTGCAGGGCAAAATGGAAGCATGTTTCACAAGATCATGCCAATAAAACCATAAGGATCATCTATGTATGGAAATGTAGGCTAATTGTTGGTATCTACGTAATGCAAATATGTTGAAATATTCATCCAGACATTTTTTTTAATGTTTTGTACAGTACCAGTTGATGTTTTCAGTATATCCGGGCAAGTTGTATCGAATGAACCCGACCAAAGACCGAAAGCAAAGGTTTCTGCGTCACAGAAGCTGCAGAAGAGTCGGAAAGTCATATCAACTGGTTTCCTAGTCAAACAAAATGCCTCATGAAAGAATGGAAGAAAAAAAAACTGTCAAGACATATTTAGATGATTTACTTCTCTCTAGCTGACTTGTGTATTAATGTGTAGCTGGGGCAAAGGAGGTCCAGTATTTGTGGGTGAACCACCGCATTTCTGCTTTCAGACCCACAGTACATTCAGCCTGCAGTCACATCTCCAGTCATATTATCTAATACAACAGCTTGTCTGCTCCCATGAGATATTAATCATTACATCCTGATGCTAAATCCAGTGGGAAACCTTGGATTCAATCACAGCATGGCAGTACAAATGTGCTCTCCATTGTTTATTTGACAGACCATTAGACCACAGTTATGTTCTGCCAGGAATGACATGATGAACGTATGTGAAGGAAAAAAAAGGTGCTGTTTGCAAAACAACATGTATATTTACCAAAGACACGCAGTTGTTAAGAAAGATAGCTGTGTCTACAAACCATTACAGTTATTAAATACAAGCTGTTCCTATGACAAGGATTGGGGGGAAAAAAGCTTAATGAATGTGAAACCCCGGGCAGCACATGTGGTTATGTTTTTCTGATTCTTACCCCCCAGGGGGCCACCCCCATTGGCAACACAGTGGAGTCGTGGGGGAATGATCCAATCACAATTAACGCATTTTCCCTGACACATTTTGAAACACACACACACACACACACACACACACACACACACACACACACACTGCACTTTCCACTGCCCAAGTGTCTCCTGTTGATTTATTTGTTCCTTGGCCAGGAGCTGACATGCGAAACCCCTGGAGATGAGATCCCTTTGTCACAGAGGGGATTTGTGTTTGTGCACGGAGGTCACAGAAGCTCGCGAGTGTGACGTGAGCTGGCGTCTGAATGGCACAGGGGAGGCAAAGTGAGAGAAAAACACAGGCCACCCAGGAGAGGCTTCGTTCCACACCTGCAGAAGAACACCTTCGATTCGCGGGAACAACGTCTGCAGCATGGCTGCTCCTAGCCAGGGATCAGGGTGTTCACCGCAGGCTTAATGATGCATACGTCTGTCTGCTGCTTTTGCTAAATGGCATCACCTTCCATCCCCACCCATCCGGGATTTCACGAGACGAGGTCAACGCACAAGGCCAGAGCGGCACGGCAGAGTTTATTGTTTTTTGTTCACTCGAGCCACGTGACCTTGGACCAATCCGATCTGAATATTTGGGCAAAGATCACAACAGTCCTGTTCTAGGGCCCGAATTCCCGAAACCACCGTGCCAATGGTCACCTTTCTACGTGTTTATCCCGCACCGCTGCACCGCGGACGATCCCGTCAGCTCGTGCTTACAGGAAGGCAGCTGGTCTTCTTGCCAAAACTGACAATCCAAATATGTTTCCATAATGACTATCGATCAATAACATAATTAAGTGACAGAAAATTGTACGAGTTAACTGACGGTGGGATGCGACGGGGTAAGTCTGACAGCTGTTTCCCATTCAACAAAACAGTTAGCGCCTTCGCGTGCTCCACGCGTGCCGGAGATACGTTCTAAGCGCCCACAGGGAATCACATCAAGACATGAATCTCTTGGGTCCAGATCCTGGCAGCAATCCACGCGGTGACAGCCCCTCCCGGCACAGTGCAAGAGTCAGACTGAGGACCTCGCCTGACACGCCCAAAAGGATGGTGGGGTACCACTTCATCATCCATGGGACCTGCTGTCACTGACAACTGACATGGCCCATTGTGTTACTGTAATTGCTGCTTGTCATCTTGACTTGGTGCCCCGGAAGAGATGCGCCCTGGGAGAAAGAGGTATAGACGGTGGCACCTGCTGTTCCAGCAACACATGGCGGTCCCACTAATTAATGTTCATCTGCCCTGTGCCTCTTCTCACCAGCTGCACATCTAACTCAATCATCTGTGTGTAACTCTTTTCACATGGCCTCCCCGTGCATCTGTGGCACGGTCGTACGTGCAGGTGGACGTTGAGGAACAGGAGCCCGAGGTGTTTCCTGGCAGCCGCAGACATGGCTGAGCTTGAAGTTTGAATTTCAGTTCTAGATTATGTGGTTCCTCAATTCCTTGTCAGATGGTGAAAAGCACTATATTTCCTCAATCATCTGAGATTTTCTAAAACAGGGGCTGACCCCGAGGGGACGTTACTCTAGACAAACAGACAGACACCTTCCACAACGCTGCTAGAGAAGCACGGTGCTTTCCACGCATTTTCACGGCAGGCCTCCTGTTATGGCTCCTGGGGAATTTGAAAGCAAATATTTAGAAAGTAAAATATGTAGCTTTGTTTATGTTGTTGCATATGATCTTTTTCCTGAGAAAGCAATGCAGCACCTGCAGTGGAGAAGTAGGGAGTGTGGTGGATAGACCTTCAATCTGAGAACGGGTGCTTGAATCCCACACCCTGATGTCATACTTTCGAAAAAGGCGCTAACCGTGAACCGACACAGCCAAACGTACCTAGCTGTGTAAACCTGAAAATTTGGCATATGAGAGAAGCATCACATTATAAATGATTTGAATGAAAGCATTAGTGATGATGGATAAATAACAATTGCAGTTGTCACAATACAAAGTTAACATGTTTAGGAACTTACAGTTGCAAGAAAAAGTTTGCGAACCCTTTGCAAGTACATGGATTTGTACATGGATCGCTCATAATGTGGTCTAAGTCAGAACAATAGACAAAAACAAGCTGCGTGATGTAATGAGAAACAAATTACGGCACTTCTTAAAACCTGAGCAGACCTACTGTCACCATTGCTGTAAAAGTGGGGTAGACACCCTAGGCTGCATTTATATCTGGTTTGATTCCTTATTTCACCGTGAAACTGTCAGCGCACTTCGGAAGCCACGGGCAAATTAAAAGAATACATCACTCAAGTGAACAGGTTCCGAAGGCAAGACGTCTCGGCAGCGGCGGTGGGTGTAGCCCTTTCTGATCACGTGGAAGACGTGCACCTGGATGAGCGAATGGGGCCATTCTTATAAAACCAGCCGAGGAACACGACGGCTTTCCCGAGAGCATCCACCAAATTTTGCCCCCTTTGCAACCGTTTTGCAACAAAAAGTGAATCACTCTTTTCCATTAGCACTTAGAGTTAAGAAAGGGTCCTGGGAAAGATAAACTGAGGTTATACTCTACTGTTCGAATACCTTGTGCACCATTTTCACTTGCATAATTCCACTAGACTGTGACAATGTCTCATAATCCAGCGTTTGGCCATCGGATTCCCATTTGCCAACAGTGGACAATAAGTTCTCTCAAACACGCGCGTTTGCTACGTGAGTATCTAGGAGATCATTTCAGGATCCTAATAAGGTGTTTTATGCTTTAACCTGACTAAATCAGAGCCGTTGTTCTGTATCCCTAATTGCTAACCTCGCGTCGTGACCCTTTCTGTGAAATCTCAACATCGTACAGAGGAAGAGCAGTTGGTCCAGCAGAAAAATAAGGCAAAGCCAACACTATTAAATTCTAATAGCGTGTCCTCTGGAACTCTGGGCCTGACACAGGGTCAGTGTGGAATAATGAGAGCAGGTGTTAAATAAATCAGTGTGGCAGCCTTTGTTCCGTGATACATCATCATTGAAGATGACAAGGAAACACAGGCCTCACGTGCTCACTGAAGACTCGCCCTGATGCAGGCAGCTCACACGAACGTACACCGCAGCGGTGAAGTCGAGCGTCATCCGCAGTCGTGGCCGTTTAGAATTCTTCCGCCACTAAGGTTTACGCATTTACTTCATTTTAGGAGGTGAAGCACGGAAAATCTTTACAAAACTGAACAGTTCCACACCTTTTGTGAACGGCTGGTGTGGAAGTTCTGTGGCACAGTGGGTAGTTCTGCTACATCACAAGCGATGGGTTGTTTTGTTGTGGGTTCAAATTCAGTTCACCTGTGCAGAGTGTGTAAATTCTCCTCACGTATAGGTTTCCTCTCACAGTGCAAATCCATCGCTTGGATTAACTGTAACTTTAAATTGCGTGAAGTGTGACTGGCGTCACGTCCACGGTTGGCTCTTCTTCACCCAGTGACCCCAGGATAAGCTGTGGAGTGTTGAGACAAGAATGACTGAACTCTAAAACTGGCCCCTCATTTCCCTTACTTTTGAAGACTTCATTTTCAAATTTGAAAATCACAGAAAATGTATAAAGTGTCAAGTACAACTCCTCAAAATACACGAAGGACCAACGCGTTTGATCAGTTAAACGTTCTGAAATGAAATTGTGAAGTACCATTTCATCATTTTATGTATTCCACTTCTGTCAAGGTGTTGATCTTGCTTTGCCTTTTCAGGACAATCTTCGATGGAGAGGCCTTACAGCAGCGATCAGTGTTTAACCCAAAGGGGTGGGGAGGCTGGCGGACCCTTCCTACCTCCAGAAGCTTCTGGGTAATGGGAGCCTGTGCAGGACAGAGGCTGTCAGGGGTAATTTTTCAGGTGAACGCGCATTGGCAAGGTGGAGATGGACGGACACAAACAGAACTGTCTTTGAGAGAAGATTAGACCAACCAAAGCGTGCGGACAGGCTCAGGGTCGCAACCAGACAAATTACTTCTTTGGCTGCCATGGTAACACACAGCCCCCCACCTCAAACTGATATAGTCGCACCTACTGTCCCCCGCATTTGGCTGAAAAACGATTTAACGTCTCTTTGTTTCACACACAGCGCAAAAGAATTCAACTAAAAGCCTCGGAAGCACATGCATAACCTCCAGATGTTCTGCATATCCATGCAAAAAGATTCATCTATTATTGATTGAATTGACTGGTCTCTCTGTCACAGTATCATTCCTTAGATACACAAGTCTGGAAATGTAAAAAAAAAAAATTGTGGTCCATAGCTTCATGTGATGCTTGTGATTTTTTTAAATGAATTATGTATTCACTAAACCAATGATTTTTATGCAGAATGACTTGGCTTCACCCATTTACACAGCTGGCCACTGGCTGAGACAGCTCATGTCACGCTTGAGGCTCGAGAACGTAACCTCCCGTACCGAGTCTTGACAGATCACCAACCTTCACCCTGCTTCACAGCACCAGCAGCTCGCTCAAGCTTCCGGTATCGCACATGATGGGGGGTGGTAGGGGTCCACCTACCTCCGGAGTGGGCTGGGGGTCCACACAGCAGGACGACTCCCTGCCCCTCACGCACCAACACGGAGCTTCGTTTCTGTGTCTTGAAGTTCTCCAGGTCTGGGGGAAATCAGAAGCATGCAGAGTAAATTTGCATTTTGCTTAGTCAAAGTCAACATTAATCAGAGACAACAACACAGCAGCGAGAGGGGTTCGGAATCCCTGACGCGGATGTGCCTGTGTGTAACAAGGAAGAATCCGGGCATGAAGGATTACAGACGGATTACGGCAGAACTAAAATCGCAACAGAGTTCCCCTCTGCAAAATCGCACGTAGGAGCTCTTAGGCCTCGATCACCGCGAACGTCTTTCTTTTTAAAGTGCAATTATCCATCGTCTTGTGTTGGAACAGGCGTGGAGCAGACTTACATCTTCTCACATGTGAGAAGATGTAAGTCTGCTCCACGCCTGTTCCGAAGGTCATGTGAGAAGATGTAAGTCTGCTCCACGCCTGTTCCAACACACGGTCTCAAGAATTCATATCTGTTTAAGATCGAACCCTGTTATACAAATCAGTTCAATGCTCCACGTCTCGCGGGCGACATGCAGTGTTATTGAACTTTGGTGTTTTGTTTTATTTTACTTTTTAACTTGTCACAGACTTTATTTCCCAGTAGATGACAAGTACAGGCAGTTCTTAAAAAGTGAACAAAAGGTGGGCTGAGTTTCGGCAGGTTTCAAGTTAACAATGAAGCCTCATGTCCCCAGAGTGACCCCGTGTTGTCATGGAAAAGGAAGTCGACGTTTCGAGTTAAATACAGTACTGTGCAAAAGTGTTAGGCGTGCAACCTCAGTGTCTGTTGAGAAGTACAGGTAGATTCTTATCCACCATCGGGGGGGTTTCTGGTTGGTCCCAAATTCATTGTGCAGCCTGAGACTGACCTCAAACACCCAATCTCAGTCATACACAACTATCTTCAGCAACAGATGGTCTGGTCCCCACAGAGCCCTCGTCTCAACATGATCAAGTCAGTCTGGGAGGACATGAAGAGACAGTCAAAGTCTGCAGAAGAACTGTGGCCAGTTTGGAAGAACCTACCAACCTCCACCTTAAACTGCATGCAAGTTTGCATAAGAGAATTGATGGTGTTTTGAAGGCAAAGAGGGGTCCCACTAAATATTGATCTGATGGAGGTTGTTTTTGTCTACTGCACTTTTTAGAAGGTTTATTGATTAATAAGTATTCATGGCATTATTTCTGGAACCATCCTCACTTTATAGCATTTTTCCCACAGGTGCCTAAGACTTTTGCACAGCACTGTATAGCGACTAAGGTTTCGCTACATATACGACACATCGTTCTTTTAACTAAATGTCTAAATTGTTATGTTGTCCCTGACACTGTTTCATAATAAGGAATAGTAAAAGAGCCTGAAAAACAGGCCCTGCAAAGCCCGAAGGTAAAACATAATCTTATGTCTCTGCTGGTAAGGAACAATCTATTATTATCTCCTGCGGGGAAAACCCCTTTAATAGGACTTTTTGTCTTCACGAGCCCATTAAAATGGTCATCAGCGACAGTTCAGATAATAATTTTAGGCTAAATAATTGACAGTTTTTTTTTTCCCCCCACAAAACCCAATTTGGAGGATCTGGAACTCTACTTTCAAGGCATGTTCGCGTAAATATTACGGAAAACACTGTTACGGAGAGAGAGAATTTACAGCAACAGAACTGCAGAAAAGACGCCCATTAATCTTATTCCAGATTTTCATAATGCAGTTGAATTACTTTTAACTTCACTTTGCGCTGGTGTGTTATACATCAATGTCAACACTGTATAAACAAAAAAATGCATAATAGAAGAACGCTACAAAATCCATCAGGATCGAAAAAAAAACATTAATATTAAAATGGAAAGCATATAAATGCGTTTGATTGTAAAAAGAAAATGAGTTTGGCATTCTTTGCTCTGTATTTTCCTGCCACGTTAGTTGTAGGAGTTGGAGGGAAGCTGACGTATGTTCCTTTCATCCACGATACTACACACCTACTCTTTACTGAACCGGCGCCCGATGGGAGAGCGAAGAGCTGAATGGAGAAGTGACACGTTGATCAGTGCTGGTAACCAGCAACCCACAGGCAACCGAAGGACTGAAGAGCAGCGTGGACTCGATCGACAGTGACTATTCCTTCCCGTGCGAGAGAATTGAAGAAACTGGTTTTCTGTTCGGATTCTGGATCACAAGTGATGAGTAACAGCCGTGTGGGGCAGTTGGCACATCGGGAACAGGCCTGCCGGTTAGGAATGTGGACCTACATGGAATGGACCCAATGAAGGACCCCTTAGGATCCACTCAAAATGAGCTAAAACGCAGAAAAAAAGGTGTGTGTCGTAAGTTGCAGGCAAAAAGGACCAAACTGACTTCCCACATACACTTATTCTCAAAACGACGAGTGCAGCGGAGCTCCACTTCGCTTCAGTCACGACTTTTACAATGAACATCGCAAACGCCACAGCTGAGCGATGCTGTTAGATACCATGGTGACGCTGCGGAGACCAGGAGAACTGGTGAAGTAGAAGCTGTTTTAGACAAGAGTCAACCTGGATATGCTGAAGTGCTTCATTACAAACACGTGAAATTAAGAGGAACAAGCTAACATTTCACAGCTGTCCTGCTCGGAAAAGTTCATAAAACCATTCCAGATTGGCTGAAAAACCAAAGCTGTCTTTTCGGTCAAACTAGTTTGTGGTCGGCGATTGAGGAGGGCTCCAATGAGAGAGAATACGGTCCTGTATTCCCCCCTCAGCTGTACAGCACACATTTACAAGACGGCACTTATGAACGTGCAGGTGGCACCTTTGGGATAAGTGCTGAGGGCGTCTCGGAGGAGCTGGAGGCAAACTGAGGAGAACGGAGGGCTCACGGCTCCTTCAGACTTTGGTGGAGTTGTGCACAGAGCAGAAAAATAAATGAGACTGCAGGAAAACATAGCAACGGTAAAAAAAAGAGAAGTATGTCATCTGAATATACGTTGCGGTTTTGTAATAAACAACACAGTTTTTCCCACAGTAACGCAGGAGTGCTTGTTTTGATCGTGCGCTGTGCTGTGTATATTAAAAGCGTCAGTGGATGTAACACGGCCTGTGATTCCATGACGACGCAGCTATACGTCTGATGTTCACAGGTAAGTTCTAGAAAGTAACTTTTCCCAAGATCTGGCACAATGTACTTCTGCTCAGCTCTTCAATCACAAAAGTCACAGCAAACAGCATCATCAGCGATTCCTCGGTACCCAAACTCTTGAAAATTAGCACCTGTATATCGGCATCTGAGCGGAAACTTTTGCTAGGACGCATTTTTATCTGAGGCTTATCCATAATACAAAAAACGAAATGCAAATAAAATTCAAGATGAAGACGAAAATTAAATATCGATCGTGACGACCGAAGATGCAGCAGCTGCCGAGCTTTGACAGCCCAGCGAGAAAACTGAGGGTCCTGACTGCCACTTCACCCTCTTTCATTTGGCCAGAGAACTGGGTATCTCCATCAGCCCAAAGGCCCCAGAGGCCCACCTGGCCACTTGGAGAGCAAACCGCATGCAGGCGGAGTCCTTCTGATGCCCATTTCATTATTCAAGATAGTGTTTTTGGAAAAAAATGTAGATATCAGGCCGTTCCACAAGATCAAAGTGTGGGTAATGCGCAGGGACTTGGCCCTTGTAAGCAGTAGTGCTATCGGACTATGATGTCTTTGGCTCCAGTAAACGTCTCAAAGGCAGCAACCAAATCTGTGAAAAACACTCCTCACAAATAAATTCTCTCTCGGTGCGGTAATATTTCTCCCGTTTTAAATTAAATCTTTTTCTCCTGTTTAAGCCATATGTGGCCAAAATGAGAGTTAAAATACAGATTTTCCATTAAATCGAGGGACCGGCAGCTGAATTCACTGTGTTACTTGACTATTTGGGCAGCAGACATTTTAAGGAACAGTGAGCAAATGTCTGGCATTAACACTGACACCACAGAAGCTTAGCGGGGACACGACTGGTTTGGAAGCCCTTTCGTCAAACCAACGTGTTATCGGTTGTTTTCTGCAATGATTTTTAACGCCTGGAGGGCACAGAGGCCACATAACCACCGTTTTCACAATATGACTGATTTCGACTCACTGTTGTCAAAGCTGCTGCCCTGCAGACACCCCCTGGGACGGACAGAACCATGGGGGGTTTACCAGGCATCAGTTCTGCATTTCGATGGCTTGGCTGCCGAGCGCTGGGTTCACGCTCTTTTCTTCTCACTACTGCAGCACACACACACACACACACACACACACACAGAGTCAGAAACCTTTGTTTTTTTACACAGCTTTAAGATTTCACAAGCTGAGTTTTTCAGCTTTCAAGGTACTGTACAAGGCCACGAGGGCAAAACTTCCCGGGTTCCTCCGAGAACTTGGACCTGCAGCTCTCTGCGCACAAACCCACAAAGTTGGACCTCACGCAACCCGCAGCCCCAGGGGGGCGAGGGCGGTTCAGCGAGGCTTAATATTCCGCACAGGTATGAAATGCTGGAATATTACGTATGCGCGTTCCTCTGTGAAGGCATCAAACATTTGAGCGACATTCTGAATCCAAGCCGTTTTTCTGGAGGGCAATTTGGGGAAGTCATTTGCAAAGGAAATTTTCAAAGCTGCTTTGATTCGCTAAAGCAAATTTGCACTCCGAGTACTCCAAGTTCTCCGTCCGTGATTAAATACAAGAAATCTGCACCGTTTACTACTCCAAACACATAAAACACAGCCATAGTAAATGAAACTTACTGTATGATGTCACTCCCTCCCTTATAAATGATCTTTTTCATTTAGCATACAAACGGAAGGCCGGAGGCAGCGGCGAGATTGACAGCGGTATTAAACTCTCTCGGCGAGCTCTCCCTTGGGATAACCATCTCGCTTTAATAAGCGCCGCCAATGATAACTAACAGCCACATCGACGAGTCGCGTTACAGCCACGAGCCAGAGGTGCTGTTTCCAATGGCTTGGGAAACAATGGGAAACGTTTAACATGCCGGGGAGGCTGGTTTGGCTTTGCACCCGGCAACAGAAGGCCTTACCAGAAAATAAAAATAAAGAGCTTTTGAAAGACCACGATTCTTCTTCGGTCAGCGGCATTCAGGAAAAGTGAGCCGTACGGCAACACCGAGGGTCTGGCCCGTTTGATCGTAGAGGGCAGACAAACTGCCGGATCTCTACACGGGAACTTCAAGGCAGTTTTTATGGGAACGAGGAATTTAACCTTGTGAATTTAGTAATACAACTAAAAAAGGAAAGCGCGCTGCATTAAATGTACTTTATAAAACCAGCTGCCTGAAGTCATCCATTGCTGTAAAAATTGTTCTGTCTCCCTTTCATAATTTATATGCCTTATTCTAAATCACATTAAAATGTATGGCTAAGAGCAGCAAAGCAGGCTATGCATGCTGATAAAATACCCAGCATCACCATTGTAGTGCTGTACTTCATATTTTAAGTCTTAAGATGAATATTATTATTATTATTATTACTATTTCCCTGCATTGCAAACCATGTTCTTATGGCCGTATTGCTTCCTTTTCCAGACTGTCTTGCTGCAAAATCAGCAGCTTTATACTAAAGATCCTGAAGAACCACCCACTTCTTAACTTCCTTTTGGGTTAATTTTCATTGCTGCTAAAACAAGGGTACAACGGTGGCTCAGCGTGCAGTGAAGGTGCTCACGCCCTCAGACGCAGATTTGATCGCTCCTCGGTGTGTGTGGCGTCCGGACCTTCTCCTTGTGTTCATACTGCTTTCCGCTGAAGTCCAAACACACAAATTCCAGGCAAACTGGTGACTTGTAGCACATAGTTGGTGAATATCTGTTAGCAGGTGTCCTGCATTGTACTGGCCACCTGTCCAGGGTGCCCCTTGACCAGCCAACTTCCTGGCTGTTCATGCTTGCATGCACAACACATTCTTTCTTGAGCACTTGTGCCCAAAAGTTATCGACTACCCTTCTTGAAGGCAATGCAAGGAAGCCAGAAAGTACCATGGTTTTGATGATGCACCACTGATTTACAAACTGATGGAGAAGCTGAACAAATGAAGGACAAACACACAAAATGCTGTCACTACAGGGTGGTTTATGGACAAAGCTGTTAAATTTTGAACACCTCCTTGCCTCAATGTGTAAACATCTGAAATGAGACTATGCTGAGGTACAGTACAGTGCAGGCAATATTTGAAGACGTTTAGGCCTGCAGTAGCACTGAAATTCAAAGGCAGAATTTTACAAGACAAATGCAGACAGAGACCTTGGCCTTAACACAGAAGGGCACACCTACAGCCACTGCCCAGAAGGGAACACTGGCATAGGCACCCAGATATACCTTCCCTTCGAGAACTCAAAAAAACATTAGCCTTTCCATCTGGAGTACCAAGAGATTAAGAAGCCCTTCCAAATATACGACTACAACATCTAGAACTGAGACAGAAAGACCAGACTTCAAATCGCAGCCCAGGGAGATAAAGCAGCCTTCACATCCACAGCCCAGAAACATACATCAACTTTCCAAACCAGGGGCCACAGAGACAGAGCAGTCTTCAAACGAAAGATGAGAGATGCCACCGTCTTCCAAACTTCAGCTAGACCAATGTTTCCATCTAAAGTCCACGGAGACATAGCTGCCTTTACACACAACTGCCAAAAGAGTGGCATTAATCCTCCAAACCACAACCTGCAGAGATGGAGTAGCTACCACTGAAAAACATAAACAGGTCTTCCAAACATCGCTCACAGAGCCAAGAGATATACAGCAGTCTTCCAAACCCCAACCCTTGCAGAGGTTCCAGCAATTCCATCCGCACCCAAAAGAGATGGCGCAGCCTTCCACAGCAGAGCCCTTTGAGACGCACCAAGTCCAGAGAGACACACCAGTAATCACATCTGAGGCCTAGAGGAACACCTTGGTCTTCATGCATGGCATTGAGAAGCAAAGGTACAAAGAAATCTATCACTGTCCTCTCCTCACAAGCTATCCTCCGTGAGGGTATCTATAAGCAGCAGTTATTATGCTTGCTGCAGGCCAGGTGGTGGTAATGACATGCCCACAAGGGGACTTTGAAAACTTCCATCCACCACAGTTCCCTTTCCACATGGGAGTCGTTTGTTACCTGTGCCACCCACCCTAAAATGTAGAGGATGGCATCTTTTAGAATCGAGCTTCAAGAGTTGTCATATCTAAGCCCCTTCTACCTCTCAGCTCCTGTTATCTGCTCTCTCTCTCTCACACACACACACACACACACACACACAATTTACTGGGGTATGTAAATGGTTCCCCGCAACATTGTGCTTAAGAGAAAATGCATTCTAGACGGTCATTTTACAACTTGACTCGAGGAAATCAGAATTAGAATTTAGAGACCAATTAGAGATAAATAGAGAGCAGCTAAATCTATCCTTGAGGGCAGTTTATACCACAGCAGACAGCCTTTTCTAATTTTATGGCAATTATTAAGATGGTCTTCCTACAAACCAAAAAAAATATTATGAATATTTTAATTTCTTAAAATGTATAGTTCAAGTTCAGTAGCAATGAAGCAAATCCTGTCATGGGCACAAGAGTTGGGTGTGGTATCCCCAGTTGTGTGGTTTACTCATCAGAATGTGCTGAGGTCATCATTTTCACACGGGGGGGGAATATTGTTTTTTTTTGTCGCCTCGTCTTAAAACTACAAGGCCAAGCGCCTGAAAAAAAACTGTTACAGAGAATTTAAATAAACTGCTAGCTAATACCTGGTTCTGTGTGGCAGTTAAAGAGCCCGTTCTCTCAGCAGCGGGAACAAACTGTCATTCTTCGAATAAAGTTCTTGTTTCTCGTGTCGATGGTAACAGGTGTCAGACACAGAATGACAGACTAGCTCTTCTGACAATTGCACACACTCACGGGTGTAAAACAGCGCATTATCCACTTATTTATCTGCAGTCAAATCGGTTCGCTGTAAAATGTACAAGGTTTGCGTTTCAGACGCTCGATGTCGTTTTGAGGCCAAGACACTCTACTTAAATGGAAGTATTTATTATTCAGAAAGCAAAAAAGGAGCAGACCCCCACAGCGAGCCACTTTGATCAGAATGGGGTCGCTGTCAGATTCGGAACCCGTGAAGCACCGAAGGCCTCGTGACTAAACAATCCTTCACGCGCTTGCAAAGTCGCAGCCGCAAATGAAAAACAAAAATAATGCACTGCGGACAAATTCGATCCTTTCAGTTCTACATTACCATAATGAAATGCTGTGTTGCTTGAGGTTCGAGCAAATTATATATACATGGGCGCTGAGTACACTGTTTAAATTATATAGCTGCGTAAGGGTGGCTGACCTGACTTAACCGCCACTTAGCTGTATTGGCTCTGGCTTGGTTTCTCTCCGTTTTGATGGTATCTTGTAGCTCATAACGCTGCATCCCATTTAAACAAATCACAGTGCTAGAACAGAGCAGCCAGGCAGCTGAAGCAAAACACACGTGTGTATATTCTTGCGAAGACAAACGCACTCACTGCCTCAGAATGCGGAAGGCCACTAATTCTGCATGGCAGTACAGTACTGTGCAAAAGTGTTAGGCGTGCGACTTGAATGTGTGTTGAGAAGTACAGGTAGATTCTTATCTACCATCAGGGAGGTTTCTGATGGGTCCCAAATTCATTGTGCAGCCTGAGAATGACCTCAAACACCCAATCTCAGTCATACACAGCTATCTTCAGCAACAGATGGTCTGGTCCCCACAAAGCCCTCATCTCAACATGATCAAGTCAGTCTGGGAGGACATGCAGAGACAGTCAAAGTGTGCAGAAGAACTGTGGCCAGTTTGGAAGAACCTACCAACCTCTACCTTAAACTGCATGCAAGTTTGCATAAGAGAATCGATGGTGTTTTAAAGGCAAAGGGTGGTCCCACCAAATATTGATCCGATGGAGGTTTTTTTTGTCTACTGCACTTTTTAGAAGGTTTATTGATTAATAAGTATTCATGGCATTATTTTTGGAACCATCCTCACTTTATAGCGTTTTTCCCACAGGTGCCTAAGACTTTTGCACAGTACTGTACATATGTGTATTTAGTACATGTAGTAGTATAGATTTATATTTGATACAACAACACACTAAGGCAGCCAGAGTCTTGCTTACAGATGCTGACATTACTTATTCATGACTGAAAGATTAGTGATTTATTCAATCCGCTCTTGCCTTTCACAGACCTCTTCAGACTTCATAGGGCTGGTTTATAGAATCTGTGCATTTTTCAGTTGGTTTACACAAAGATGCACATGGCACAAACACACCGGATGTTGCACAGGGGACCGAGCATGCTGGGAATACTGAACACACACAACTCACAGCGTGCATTGGAACTGGGCTCGACTGCATTTTAAAATGTGCGACATTAATCAACAATAAATTTTTGTTTAACATAAACGTTCGGCCTTATTGATAAACACGTAAATGGAATTATGACTTTTAACAAAAATACTTGGCCATAAAACACTATAAGTTTGTCCCAGTGCTGAAGAAAATGTTGACAAATGATGCTCGATTTTTTTAACAATACATCACAAGGCAGCCCTGTTATGGCTCATAATGGCTGTGATGCGTAATGAGGAAAGAAGATTAAAAAGGACAAACACCTTTTGTGCTGCTCAGCATAATCCTCAGCTGAGATGTGTTCACAATTGACAGCCTTAGTCTGTAGAAATAAGTTAATTGTGTTTTCACAGTTAATTGTGTTTATGAATGTGTGATTTGCTTCATGAATAATACCGCGGACAACTTGCTCCGATTCCTCCTCAAGAGCCGAACTTCTGCCAAAAGATTAAAAATCTTGTTCAAGCTCACGTTTAAGGGCTGCTGTTTAGCACACTGCCTCCAGCAAATAGGGACGCAGGGTGAACGCGCCTAAAACACCTTGGGAGGTTATTGAACGCACACTTTTCTCAGGGGCTGAATGTGATCACTTACAAATGTCCGGAGCAGTCTAGTAACAAAGGAAACATCCTGCGTGGGGCTTTTGCTACTGCCAGGTCTCTGTGGGAGGCTTCTACTTTGATTCGAGACAGACTTAGGTTGGTTTACGCTACTGGTTCAAATTTTAGAGATTCACCACAGTGTTATTTGTGCCGGTGCCCTTTTAATGAAAAATTATGATCCCATTTTGCTTTAAAGAAATAAATTGATATTAGATGGCTCACTAGTTCCAGCTGTATTAACTGTATTCTCCTCTCCTCTAAAGTTGACCATCACCGCCCTGCACCGGCTAACTGCGTTCTTCCACGCTGCCCAGTTCTCATTTTTCCTTTGAGAAAATGGATGCAATGACAGCATTGTGAATGCTTGACAGCGTGGATGAGAAATGTCTTTCCGGCGCTTTTATCCCCAGCTCATCTTGTAATGTTTTCACAAAGGTTAGTTTGGACAGAGTGAAACTTAGGAGCGGAATCTGTTACTGCGTGACACGTCCTGTAAAAGACAACATACTGTCGTTGTTTTCACCGTAAAGTAAACATGTCGCTACAGAAGTTGTGAATTGCAGGCTAACAAAAACCAAGCATCTCCTTCATTTCAGACCCATCTGAAAATGGAACGGTTTCCCTTTGCAAACAAATGACTGAAACATTAGTGGCACCAGCTTCACTTAAAAATGACTCGTTGGATCTCGATCTTCTGAAAAATGTCTCGGGGGGAGTTAAGTTATACTGGGACTAATAAATGTGACAGACAACAAGGCTCAATACATGCAATGCTCAGAAGCTGGTAAAGTCACGTCTCAATAACTGCTCAGTCGAATCAATGTGATGTATGTTACAGGTCAGGGCTGAGCAGCCGATCGGACTAATCGATCTGACCCTGTCTACGGGGTCCTTGTGTCAGCAGCGCTCCCTCAAGGCAGAAGATCACGTCTGTTCAATAACTAGATTGTTGTTGCCTCGTGTGGTTGCAGGAGGCGGCGGGTGTCGGAACAAATGCCCGCGGGGGGATAGCAGGCTCATTCCAAAAGCCAGGCCGGACGTCAGGATTCAATCTCACAGAACAGTCATCGGTCATCAACTGCCAATTCAGTGTCTTGGAAGGCAGCCCATCAAAACGCAGTCCACGGGTTCGTCTTGGCTTGAGAAATTGAGAAACAGGTCTCAGTGCTGAACAAAGACTGTAAACTCAGTTATACTGTCAGAAACCAAGGCCCCAAAAATCACACCTCACCCACAGTTGCCCTCTGGAATAGACTAGAGAAAGGATGACATTGGTGAGTCATATTTCTACATTGACTCTGCAGCTGCTCAACCAGCATCAGATCCCATGTTTAGTAAGTTGTATTCCAGTATTTCTCAATACTATCACTTCCCTTAATCAGACCTGGACAAAGAAATTTCTAGACTTTTACTAAACAAACTACTAATTATTATCCGTTCTCTAAAGCCAAGTAGAGATGTACATGCTAATATCTTTGGGTTCTAACCGCCTTAAAAAACATCCGCGAGACATTTGGCGACAACGTTCAGTTTTATTGGGAAATCTAAGCTTGTCGCTCTCGACAAGAAAACATCGACTTACAGGCGACGGTGAGCTTTGCCTCTCTACTGACGATGGTGCCAAAGGAGTTGGATGCGAGACACTGGTAAGTCCCCACATCCTCTTCTTTAACCAGGCGACTGATGCGCAGATTTCCCCCAAAGAAGCTGTAGTGGGATCCAGCTTTAGGAACGATAAACGTTCCGTTCAGCCTCCACCTGTAGAACAGCAACACTGGGTTAACTCACACAAAATGCTCATTCACAAACAGTCAGCTTTAGTTAAATTCTGCACCCTCCCTAACCTCGCAAACCACGTACCCTGTTCAGCGATACATCATTATCCCTCATTATACTCTCATTGTATGTGTGGCTGTCAGTCAGTGTGAGCTGTCTGTACAGTGAATAGGTGCTGGAAAAAAAACAGGTAGGTGTGACGATGACAGGTGACCATTGTCTCGGGGACAAACAGTAGATGCAGGGACATGGCGACGGGTCGATTTGAGTGCGGTGATAAACAAAAGGTACAGGAAACACGACGGCTGGAGTGTTGGGAACGTGGAGAACGAATAACATGGAAACAAGGAGGTTGAGGTGAACACACCGGACTAGGAGTGCACCTGAAACTCAAGCAAATGAGGGCCAAAAGAACTGCTACTGCTGTTGAGGTTCTGTGTCGAAAGTGCCTGAGTGATAGAGTTAAATAGCTGTCTTGGTGACAACCAGCTGTGCGCAGTTCACCTTATTGCGAGGAGCCAATGGGCGGGACCGTCTCTGGGGCTTATTACAGCATCCTTTGGACCTCCAGGACTGTCACAGTCTTTCAAAGCCAGATCCCTCCCTTTCACATACAGCGAAGGAGAGCCTTTATCTCAAGAAGTCTGTGGAGCTAATCTCACCTTCCACAGGATTCTGCCCAGCTCTGCTCCCATCCATCTTGCAATCAGTCCAGTCAAGCAGCATAATCACATGCTTTCATCACCGTAACGCTGTAATTATAACAGAACAACTGGGACCCTTCATTACTCACGAGCGGTAATTAAAACAAATAGCCGCGCCCCGCGTATGCCGGACCATACAATGAGATCATTATCGATGCTGGCGGTAGCCACTGGAAACCGTTATTTACATACGACAGCAGCCATCCTTTCACCATCAGCATTTATTCCACCTGTGCGAGAACTAACTGTATTAAGGAATTGTTTTATAGCAGTTGCCACCGAACGGCCCTTTTACATTGTTAAATGGTGGTCTCAGTTCTATGGGACAAAATTTCCCTATGCAGGAGGGTGTAGTTGTGTGTCTAAGCCTGTCTCTGTGTAACGTTGTAGTTGGAACGCAGACGCGCGCAGATAATAAACGAAGAATCTCGTTTATTGTTGGGGGTTGTCCCAAAATCGCAGTCACAAGGCACACGTAGGTCAGTAACAGGAATCAGTCCAAAACTAGCGGCGTAACGAATGAGGGTAAAGCACAAACGGTATCCGAAAGACAAAACAGGTCGATCACCAGAGAGGCAGACACAAGGACCACTCGGTACTCCTGGACAAGTCATGGCAATACTTTGCACCGACAGGTTGTAAGGCACAGGTACTTATAGGGTTAACGAAAGACAGGTGCAGGGAAATCAGGAGAGGCGGGGTCTGGATCGGGGGCGTGGCACTCTGGTTGTTAATACCTGTCGGGGCCTCGGTACTGATCAGGTTACATCCTTTGTCTTCAGCATCCCAGCAGGGAGTTGGGTGGGACGACCTCTCCCTACACCTGTTTCAGTTCATCAGTCTAAAGGTACCTCGTGCTCATTGGCCTGGCCTGGTTTGCTAGTGGGTGTAGCTGTTCCAGCACCTATAAGAACTTTTGAATTTTCCGCTGTCATGGCGGTGGAGGGGGGTCCCCGCTTTCAAGCTGTGGTGTGTTAATCTCCAGGTTGTGCTGTATGATCAAGTTATAAATTAGAATTATTTGGCTTGTTTGACGGAATTCGTCCGCTCACCCTTTTCCCAGACGATACCGAGATGCACATTTATCTAAGTCCACAAACTAAAAACTCTACATGGAGCAAATTATTTTCTTCTGGCAAATAGATCCAGAAACTGTTCAAATAAAAAGCCGGTAAGGAAGACGTTAAACAGAAGAGTAAGCAGGACTGGCCCCTCTGCTCCCGTGGTTCGAAGGAGGCCATTACTTGTCACGATTGGGCCAAAGCTGATTAGTGCCTCATTATGTCTTCAGGCGACACTGAATCACTGTCTGCCTTCAGGGCAGCTCACTGCTGGGAGCCAAAGCTTTTCATCACAAGAGACTCCGAGATGACTTCTGCTCGACTCCTCTCATTCAGTCTCGTAGATCCGGCCCCCCGCGCCCACGCCTGAAAAACTCAACAAATTGGGCAAAATTAAAAAGAGCTCAAAGTGAGAGGGCTGAGGCTTTGAACCAACGCTGACTTCAGCTATGGCTACCTAGACCAGTTGGAGATCACAATTTGCATAGAAGTGAAATAATATGGAAAGTGCATTCACATTGCGAGTACTTGACAAGTGTAATGATGCCAAACAATGCTAGGCTCCAGTTTGGGCTTCTGTAGCGATGCAAAAAGTCTTGGTTCGAATTCACAGCGAAACTCAAGCACAATAACAATAGGAAAAAGGACTGATCACAATTAAGCAAGAAGGACTGTGTTTCAAAAGACACCGATGTTTAGGCACGTCGGATTTAACTGGCAACGCTGCACAAAGGCTAACTGCGAATTTTGGAAACGTAATCCGGAGCAGTAAATGTGAATGAGTTACGGGTTGAATGACTGCACACGTGTAAAGAGATGAGCAAACTACCGCTGCTGCACTTCCTCACGCGACTTCAAGATGAATTATAAAGGCACTTTCACGAAAAATAGCCGTAATAGCTAATGGTATTTGCCTTAAGTGACATCAGCTTGTGTTTAAAGTGTGGGTTACAGCCTCAACGTAGGATGTGTGGTTTGTTGTCACAGGCGCTCCATGATCCTTGTTCTACAGAAAACCACTTTTGGATTCCCACCCGAGGAACTGGAACAATGTGTCTGTTCAGTTTCCCGAAGGTGTAATCACCTTTTATTGAGTCCCGCTTCTTCTGGTCTGCGATACCCATTTTTGCAGTTGCCGTTCCCATATTTACTATAGTGCGGGAGTGCGCCTGTTTGGTGCCTCCCTGCCTGCTTGCTGAGGCCCATCACCTGGCGATTGGAAAAGTCAATTTCTGCAACGGTGGCCTTCAAATACCCATATGCTTGAGCTCATCTCCACATTCAGAGAGAAAGACCCCGTGGCCATTTATTCCAGGCTTGAATGCTGAACTGTTCATTAACTTCTAATAGTGCCGTCATGTAATGCCAGATCGCAGTGACACTTACGGCAAGGAAAAGAACTGCGTTTTGAGCGCTGCTCAGTGGCGTCTCCGAGCTCACCGGTTCTGTACAATTGCATGTACGCATTCGTATGTGTTTGTTTATGCTCTGTGCAACAAATAGTTGATTTGTGTCTGTAATATTGCTGTTGTTCCCTCAAGCATGGCAGTCAAATGTACGCTATGAATTAGAATAGGATTAAGTCAAGGTTTCGTATTTAATGCTGACAAAGACCAAGCTTGCCACCGACGGAAGAGCCCTCTGCAGCGATTGGAGCTTTAGGCCTCAAGGGATCATAAACCTGCTTTCATGTCACTTAAGAGGAAGTCTGAGTCTCTCTTTTAGTGACAGCACTATGAATAAGTGGATGGTTTTATGACTATTTTAATGGCTTTTAATTGTAATCGCTAACATCTCCTGAAATCGTCCACAACTTAACACTTAACATGGCCTCCGGCTATATAGAGGACATATTCTCTGACAACGGGTTTCTCCTTCCTGTCCCAAGGTCCGTCTGCAAAGCTGCAAGGTTCTCCTGTAAAAGCCACGGTCCTCCCATCCAATACTTCTGGAGATACTTGAGTTCCGAATCAGGACGAAACCATTACATATTTAGATACAATAAGCTAAATTATTACTTGAAATGTCACAGTGATTCCCAGTCGCGGAATCTGAAGAGCTTTTAAAAGAAAGCGGTCCAAGGGAGGTAGAGCCGAAACTGTTGTACTCGGCGGGCTCTGTTTGTCTGGACAACTGAACAGTGGAACAGTTTATCGTGTTTGGCTGGAAAGACATAAGCAGTTTGTCCCGCTCAACTGGAAAGACACAAATTACGGTGGCAGAAGACCAACACACTCCTTCTGAAGCAACATGATGCATATTTGAAAACACACTGTTTGCATCTGTTTATTGTACCACATCTTGTTTTCAACGCCACATAACTGTTTAGCTCTGACCTAGCAGAAAAGGACAGAATATGTACTATAAATGTATTTTTCGGAATAATTTGTCATTGCTAAACATTTCCATGGCACTGTAAACAACTGGCTATTGCTCTCCTACTATGTTGTCCCATTTAAGGTACAAACGCCATATTGTGGTGCCCAGAAGAAAACGAGAAGGATGTTATAATACACAATAAGACATAAATGGTCAGTAGGTGAAAGCAATGCATTATATCCTTCTGAGGAAAAGGGACTTTAGAAAAGCAAAGATACTGATGTCAAGATTTTGCTTGCCTTAAGCAAGGCTAAACGCACATGCAAGACTTAAAGCTAAAGAAGAAGTCCAAAGAAATGAATTCCCCGAGATCGAAATCAGACTGGTTGTGTGAGAGGAACTGAAGCGTCATTACAGCAAACTGAAGTGGTGTGAAAATTCCTCTGAAAGCAGCATGTTTGCGGTGTTTTGATTTGATCGGTAATCCTCAAAACACATCTTTCCCGTCGAAAGTGGTGTGCTAAATGTAAGCGTGTTTAGAGCTCCTTCACAGCGGGCGGATGCATCCCATGGAATCCACAATGGAGGATTGTTTTTTTTTTTCTCTGCTGAAAGCAAAAGGCGTAAAGGTGATGGAAAAGTGGGTGAGTTGATGCGTAGAATCGATAAAAGATCTGAGGCCACTGAAAGACATGGCAGAATCGTAGGAGAGCAGCTTTGAAGACTACATGCAGAATCCAGTTGACTCTAGCGAGGGGCTTTCATGTAAATGCCAATTTTTATCAATACGAATGTAACATTACATCTGCAACAGCTCCTGTCTTGGAATGTTGTGTGTTCTTTCTTCCTCGAGCGATGAAGCACTACTGCGCATCTTCTGGTGCGCTACCTCCTCCAGGATCACTTTTACTGTAGGATGGGATTTTACTCCCATCCTTCCTTTTACTGTAGGAAGGATGTCATGCTGCTCACAACGCAGTTTGGCTTATTTCATTAAACTCTTAACCAAACACGAAATTGTATGATTTTAAGTTGCAGCGTAAACAACAACTTTGCAGATACTTTCAGGCAGGAGCAACAAGGGCTTATTTTAGCGCTCCAGGGTTTTCCCCCTTGACTGGATGGCCAGGTTTCTTGCCGTACGAATACCTACAGTTCTTGGAACTGGGGGGGTGGGTTGGTCTGCAGAAACCAAATCCACCCTATTTACTGTCATTCACTCAAACGTTAACTTTCAGTTCTGGAACCTGACTCAGAAGGTGAGTCAAAGCAACTTGTAATCGTGATTTGGGGGCGGAGACATCCGCTGTCAGAGACAAGGATGAACGATCGCTGTCTGAAATGAATTAAAAATAATCACGCTTTCAGACAGTCGTGTCTCTCTGCTGATGTCGATTTCCATTGTCCACTCCCAAGATGTGTGGGACGCCGGTATCCGTCCTGTTGAGAGAGTACGCTGCTGCTGAGTCATTTTTTTTTCCCGATTCCAGATCTAGATGGGACCATTTTTTCCCTTGATAATACATTCAGGGTACCGTAGAAGAACTGTTGGTGACAGGAGTTACTTCCATTCGAAAGCCCTACTGTTAGTGCGGCTGAATGAACCACATTTACTGACTTCCACTGCTTCCAACGTTTTGGCCGTTTTACACGTCGACGTTAAAATGCAAACACATTCAGCTCGGCAAGGGTGAACACCGTGATTCACAAGTAACGCGATCGTGGCGTAGATGCGCTCCTCACCTTCAGGAGGATGCAACTGCCTGTAGGGGGGCCACCTCGCTCGACCGTGCACGGCCTCATTGGACTCGTTCAGCCAGTTGCCATTGCTGCTGGAAAGGGCTTTCAGAGGGAACCTAATGAATTGGGCTGAGAGAGATTCAGTGTAACTGGCATCAGGGGGTGTGGGTGTATATATGCGTATGTGTGCATCTACGCGATGGGGCAGAGGCCTAGATACATTAATCTATTCTTGAACGCTAAACATAGAACCAAGGGTCTTGGTTAAATCCTTTTTTTTTTTTACCAAACAAGCCTCATAAGTCATTCTCACTCTCTCTCCATCTTTTGTCGGGCAAATGAACCATCATTAGCGACTGCAGAAACTGCTCAGGAGTATAGCTGAGACGTATATTAATAAACAAAATTAATTTTATTTTGTAAAAATGGATACCCCGATTAACCAATGTATAAATCAGTAAAATTTCAAAATAAACCATATAAACAACTACAAATAAGAATGTCCCTTGGGATAAATTATTATTTTATTTCTGCACCTACTTACTTATCTGGGACAAAATTACATAAAAACAATTCCCCAGCAGACCTTAGGATGACTCCCTGCAAAAAAAAAAAAAAAAAAAAAAATCTCTGCAAACAATTACTCTGAAAGCCTTTCCGCTACAGAACACACTAAAAGTGGAGATATTTGACACGAAGCCCCTAAAGAGGCACCAATACCTGCGGTCCTTGTTTTGTTACACTTTTCCTTCCACTCAAATGCCACATGTATGGCTGAAAACAAGCCAACTGGACACTTACTATCCCAAAAAGTCCTCACATGAAAATGAATCCCTGTTAGTACACACAAATTACACATGTCTAGTCCACACCTCCAAACATGGCTTAACGTTACACATTCTGTGTTCCCTACACCCAAGGAAGGAAGATTCAAAAATACCTGCTCCCTCAGTCTCTTGAGAAGTGAAACCGTGACCACCTTTAATGATGAGTTTGCAGTAAGCAAAGTGTACAGCCACATGTGATGGTGCATACAGAGAAACCACTACCCTGACCCTGTTAGCCGGAGAAACTGTGAGCTTTGCGACAACTTTAATGACCCCGCCATTATTACCGCAGCGCAATGCACACCTTTTGAGAGGCTCTCTCACGACTGGGGTTTCGTTTCGTTCCCAAACAGAAAGCGCAAACAATGACCTTTAATGGAGCCACCTAGACCTGCACAGTGTATATGTGAGAGGACTCACTGACTTAAAGTTACCCTCATTGCTTATCATCCAATCCTGGCCTCTTTGCCAGTGGTCTCTCAGGCCAGAAACGACCCTTTCCATTACAGAGTTCCCGTACAAGCCAAGCATGACCTTACTGTACATGTATATGTACAAAAAACGACTCAGTTTAGATGAACAAAAAAGTGCCAATTTTTCCTCATGTCGGTAAAGTCATTTTCTTTGGACGTTGAGGAGTAAACGAGAAAAGCTTGTACCGACATGGGGGATTTCTGACGTGGTGAGAGATGAAGCAAAGCCCATAGAGACTGATCCCTGCTGGTCTCTCTGTTCGGGTGGGCATGTGTGTTGGTAAGCAGAGTCCTTGTCATGCCTTACGCTGAAGACCACTAAAGCCTGCGAGGTCAAAGCATAGGCCACAAGGTCAGGTGCCAGATGGGTGCATTGTGCAGATGATTTACTCGGTGGTCAAACTTGAGAGTGCTGCTGCTTCCCCACAGAGGAGTGTGGGTTCTCACATAATGGCACAGCAACCTTGACAGGCAAACCGCTGATGGACTCATTTGGTAGCCTGGCACTGGCCCAGGCATTAAATGTACCAATCCTTCTAGCCTGCTTCAGTGAGTTCTGTGTGCAAATGTGATTGATTTAAACCACGGCATGTCACAGCAAACTACCGATAGACTAATGAAGCAGAAATGAACCAAGGCACCAGCAGGAACAGGGATTGTACTAGCTGCAAAGCTGAAAATGACCATTGCACATTTCTTCTGCAAAATGTGCTTCAGCAGCGTTTTTTTCTTTTTGCATCTTTTCAGAAACATTCTGAATGGACAGTTTTACCAGTTAGGACCAGTACCAGACCAACGTTGGACCTGAATGGAAACTAAATCTCTAAAGCTTGGAAAATAGTCACCATTTGCCCTAGTAATGGCTTCACAGAGATGAAATTTCTTTTTAAGTTGTAGGAGGTGCGATCTGAACCGGCACTGAAGATGTTCATAAGCATACAAGTCCTACATAACATCTGTAAGATCCACTCCTATCTCACAGTATAACATGGAGCTTCTGGTCCATAGTAATTTCCAGCCCAGACTACTGCAGCTCCCTGCTGTCTGGCCTTCTGGGCCTCTGTCCTCTACCATCAAACCTCTTCAGGTGATTCAGAATGGCACTGTATAAATTGTGTTTGACAGCCAAAGCATCCACTCTTTTCCTCTATCCTTCTCTTCCTCTGTGAGGTTCCTATAGTCGTTCATGTCAAGTTCGGATGGCAATTTACAGCTTTCATGACCAACAGTGGATCTACACCCTGATACCTGCAGGACCTGATCAATCCTTACACTCGCTGTTTTGCTCCTCCACCTCGGGCTGCATAGTGGCTCCATGTATAAGGAGTCAAACTTCCGACAGCCAAAAATTCTGAGTTCTGGCTCCAGTGAGGTGAAACCTCTCAAATGACATCTGTTTTCAGCCCTTCTGTCATGATTTGCTGTATAAACTTTCACTGCATTATCCATCCATCAATCCATTATTTTTAACTGCTTAATCCCAAGCAGGGTTGTGGAGGTCTAGAGTCTATCTCAAAATCAGTGGGCGCTAGTCCATGGCAACTGCCTTATCTGTTTAAAGAATGTATTGCCTATTTATGCTACATGCAGGTACTGGTGTAATGGGCTTCAGCAGGACATGAGTTATTGGACCAAGTAAATGTACTTGAAGAATCTCGTGTCTGCATCTCTCTGTGTGTTGGCGAACTGCACTTTTGGATTTTATGTCGCTTTTGAGAAAAGTGTAATTAAGTGAATAAATCCATCCATCTGTTTTTAACCACTTTATCCTGGTCAGGGTCACGGTGGTCTTGAACCTGTCCCAGAATCACTGGGCACTTGGCTACAAAATTACACCTGGTTTGGGATGCCAGTCCATCACACAATGGCCACTCACAAATAGTCAGGCATTCATGCACTGTGGACGATTTAGACTTATCCACCACCCTGAAACATGTCTTTGAACTGTGGGAGGGAACCAAAGCACCCAGAGGAGATACATACAAACTCCACGCAGACTGAGCCATATTTCCACCCACACCAAGTGGCTGTAACACTACTTGCTGTGCTGTTGCCCCTAAATGAGTGAATGTAAATGCACATATAACACAGTTTTAAGTACACAGTTAACAGTGTCAGGTTGTTATTTGTTTGAGGCCTGTAAGTCATTTTTTTTCTTGCAGGCATCACTTTTCCCATTATGACCACTACCACACAGGCTGCTGTAAAAACAACTAATGGAGCAGCAGAGAACACAGCAGAGGAGCCCGGCTTTTGTGTATAGAATCCCACCGAAAGGTTACAGCAGCAATAGCATCACATCCCGTGATAATTTGCCCTGTGTTTTGATATAGCAGATGTAGAAATAACCCCCACTGGCCTTCTGAGGCCAATTCTGCTTCTGAGCAGCATGACGCTCATTAGGTGCAGTTTGAAAAAAACATGCAAAGCTTCTTTTTCCGTGACAAATGAAACTGATACAGGTCAAGGGACAAGGTTACAGAACCACAGATCTAGTTCCATAGAGTTTTGTGTCTGGGGAGAAGCATTTACATATGAGATTTTAATACTCCATGAGTTGAACGTGATAAATTTCTCTCAGATGTAATAACATTGCTTCTGTAACATTAAACTATGCATTATAGAATTTCGTTGCACTGCACTGTCCCCGGATCTCAACCCTATCGAGCATCTCTGGGACGAGGCGGAAAGGGCTATTCGCAGCAAAACCATGCGGCCACCCAATTTGCCGCAAGTACACAACGCAGTGATTTCCACACAGTACAGCATTCCAGTATCTTGCAGAACCCACGGCCAGAATTAATCCTCTCTTGAAGGCCAAAGGAGGTGCAACACAGCAGTGGACGGATATACCAAATGAACTGGTGGTATACCGCACCCTATATTTGGTCCTTGACCAGAAGTATGGCAGCCGTCTCCACAACCATCAGACGCAACGTTCTTTTCTGTGTTTGTGTGAAGATCACTAAATTAGAACCCATTATGCACAGGGAAGGGAACATGCAACCATATTAATGCAAATGTTTATGAAAGCATCATGAAAAATGACAATCTCCTGATATATTAAAGGATGGATATATTACTTGGGGTGAAGCAGAGTGATAATGATGAAAGTGAAACTTAATTGAACAAACAAATGGAAAAGGACTTGTTACAATTTGTCTAAGACAATTCTAATTTGTCAGCTGTTATTAATTCAGCAGCTAATAGAATTGATATGGATACATCTATAGCGACAGAAATACGCAGAGGATTGGATTGAACTACAAAACAAATTAGCTTCCGATTTGCGCGAAGAAGGGAAATGGTTTCAGGGTCTGTTTAGAAGCGTTGCACCACATTTGGGAGGAAGTGGAAGAGGTTCAGCTAAAGTCTGTTAACTGAGGCCTACTGGAGGTACAAGGAAATACTCCTACACAACCCTGGGCCTGACTGGGGACTGTTGGGCTATGAGTATCTGTACCTGTAATAAGACATGCTACTGTGTCCATCTAGACCTGCACAGATAACACCCAGACTATCTTCTGAAGGACACATCCACCCAAGGAGGCGTTTGTGGCATCCATAGGACGTAGACTCACCTATAGGAGGGAGGTGGATTGCCCTGTGCCTCACAGCTGAACACCACCTCTTGATTCGAATCGGTCGATCGCAGGGGGAACACGATGCTGCCAGGCTGTTTGGTGAAAGATGGCCCTCGCAGGAGGCTGCTCTCTGAAGGACGGGTGTGGTGGGGGTGGACAGAGGAGGAAAAAAAAAAACACAGGGACCACTTAGTCTGGACGGTGACATTTGTTCACGAAACAGACAATCAGTCATCAGCAGAAAACAGGCTGGTGGATAGTGAACCCAAAAGCACAGAACCCACCAAAACATCAGTCACTTTCAACCATCAGCCTGTGCAGAGTTATTGCAGGTGCCACATTCCTCAAAATGCTATTCAGCCCATAACAGGTCTGCTGCTGAATTGCACTGCAAGTCACCACGGCACGCAAGCCAACTGTTCGTCCCCCGGTGCTTCCCGGTTGTCCGTGCACCTGTGGGGGGACCATAGTCAAACAAACAAGTGCAATGTTAGCCACCCGGGTAACGCATCTCAACCTCTGTGAGAACTGCCACCCACCGAGTCCCCATTAATTCGTGAAGGAATCGCCTCTACGGTGGTCTCTGCATCACTTATCAAGAACCCGGGAGCCCCTGAGCACAGGGGAAAAGGTTAACTGACAGCTTTAGTAATTGCTTGACCCCTGGCCTTCGACCTGACCCCAGCAGAGAGGGTTTACACACATCGCCCGACCAATTTGTGCTCATATAGCAGTCCACTGCTCAAGCCCAGCCCTGCACTGCTCTTCTGCTTAACACAACACATAGCATTTAACCCAGGTTCCGCTTGGTTGTTCACAAAAGAACCTGGTAGCCAATATTAAATTCTACAAAACAACTAGAGTATGTGCTTCTGATGTTGGACCGTGTGGAACCATTTGATAGAAATCACTGATATGTTATATATTTATACTTGGAATGGATTATTTTCTGAAGTCCCCTCAGAAACAGAACGAAACGGTGACAAAAGTGCAACGGATCTGAAGAACAGCCATTTTAAAATTATTCCGTGATTTTCTGAAAATCAAAGTTTTCTTCACAAACGTTGAGTTGAGTTTGGAGGCAAAATTTCAACTGCTGATCAGACGGAAATGATTTTCACAACAGATTCGTACAGAGTTCAGGAAATTTTCACTTGCTCTCATTTCTCTCAAGAAATTTGCATTAATTTGTTTTCCCTTTTAATTGAAGAATTGATGATGTTTTGACTACTCCTACATTTGGACTCCAAACCCTGGTGCCAACCCAGGCTTAGAAGAACTGTAATGTCACTTGAAAAGCATACAGAGCAAAACCAGAGGGTCACATTTTAAAAACAGTTCAAGTTCTCAGAAAGCAAACTTTACATGCAAACCACATCTAGTTAAAGGCTAGTTGAGAAAATGATCCCTTCTAACCCATTCAATGGCAAAGTGCGTTTAACACAACGTCTGTCTCGTCGAAGCTGACAAAACAATTCTCTCCGATTGTCGCTTGTTTCCCCAGTAAATACTAAGAGGGCAGTTATGATGCTGTGTTTTCCCTGACAGGGGTTTATGTGGTCACCGCTGGCCACTTATCCTCTTTCAGGGTAAGATTTGCAAAATGCCTTTTGGTAGCAGAGCATATCAACCTGACACGGCTCTAAGTAAAATAATGGTTCGTGGAAACGAAGGATCGTTTGCATCATTCAAAGTATTGTTTTGTTTCAGCCAAACGCTCCCAAGGGACAAACGGACGACCAGAAAGGCTTCGGTCATGAGATCTTTGTCCTGGCTACTATAACTAGAGAGTGATTCTGAAATGCTGTGTTGCTGACCTCATATAGATTTATCCCGCATTGTAAGAATGTTACTTTTCAAAAAAAGCATTTGTAATAAAAAGTACACCTCAACAAGCACACAAGGTTTTAAAGCATCTTCATACAATTTGAAAATTGTCCAAGGAACACTGATGATCTATTCAGGTTCCGCCTCTTTGAAGTGATAGATTGCACAACCGGCTGAAAAGATTGATCCAACACGTGCAATGAACTCACACCTCTGGTCTTTTCTGCAACGTAATGCTTTACACAAACATAATGTGTGTTTCTGTTATTGCGGGGAACCTTCTCACTTCCTCTGCCTTGTTTTCCCAAGTAGAAATATCTCAGAGTGGCTTTCGGTACAGTCTTCTCATTAGGTCTTCTGGGCTCCTCAGCTATCGGCCAGCTTTGGTTCTCACCCGCAGATGGTAGAAAGGCAGGTGTGCAGCTGCTGGGAAGGAACTGATCGGTATCCAGGTAGAGGGAGGATTTAGACACATCAGTCCTACGCGTTCAGGTTGCTCTGTCAGGCGGCTGCCACGACATTCAAGATTTTTTCTTTGGAATCAAGCAAACAGAAGCTGGAATTTGGCTCAGACTGTGGCAAACAAAATGCGGAATATTTTACAGCTCTCAATTATACCTGGACTCGGTTCTGAAGGCCTCTTGCATCTTCCCTTTTCTTCTTTTAATATGAGACCAATTGCCCCGTCGGTGCTATTGAGCCTCCAGTCAACCTGAATCACATGTTCTTAAGAAGCCCTGGGTGCTTTACAGAGAAGCAGGAAACTGCATAAACTATGGCCAAGTTTACCAATTACACTGTTTTATTTTGCATCAGCATTATTGCCAGTCTGTCTGAAAAGACCCTGAATGGAAATACCTTCTCAAGTGATCCTGAAGATGACACAAAAGTGTGATTGAATTCAAGGATCGTGTCTGAAGAATTAAAACAGTCAAGAAAAAACAGAATTTGGGTGTGAAATTGTGTCTGAATCTTATCTGAATGATAAGGGCTCTCAGGGTAAGTTGGGGAACGATGGGCTGGAATTATTGTTCTCACAGCTTTTATTTCAGACATTTATATAGATAATACTGACATTTTTTTAGCAAATCCCCTTTGGCTGCAGTTTATACTTTAGTGACACTGAGCATTGGTTGTACTTAAAAAAACATTTTTTAAAATGTTATTTACATTTTGCTTGAACTTTAATGATTGACTGGAGCTCCTAAAGGTGTGAAGCAATGAGGTAAAGGGATGATGGTCTCACAGAACCCTGCTGGAAATATAACAAGGAGAAGATCCCAAAATGAACTGTGTTTCAGTGCACTGAGGTGTCCACTTGTGCACATCAGCAGTGTGTAAGGATGTGTTCCTGAACGGGGGTCGGATGATGGTGGCATCTTTATGAACTGCGCGATAGCTCATGATATGACCCTCAAGGTTCCTCTGCTTGGACAGAGGATGAGGATAAAAATGTGACCATTTGCTCCTTAATTCCTTCAAATTAAAATGTAATTGGTGTAAAAAAAAAACAACTGTAATCCATGTTTACTCTAAAAATGATTTTCGCTCTGATCTAATGATACTGCTGCTTCTGAAGTGCACATAGGTAGAGATACTGAACCTGCCACCTTACAGGGCTCTTTTACCTGGTGAACATGAGATATGAAGCTAACAAAGTACTGAAGGGCATCTTCCTACAGGGAGAACTATATCGTAACAGAACAGGATCCGGGCATCCACTATTCACTGAGCTCCACTGTAAGGAGATGGAAATTGCATGTTTCAAGAGGGGAATAAGAATAAGAAAAAACCTCAGATCAGACGTATTGTGCGAGCAACAATAGTTCCATTCTTTAAGTGGAAACCCTGTTAATTTTTTGTTTCCTTGAAATGTTAGACAAGTTTGCTCTTTTATATTACTTTTCATTTCCGTATTATTGAAAATGTGATTTATTTTCATGGGATTTGGGACTGTGCTCCACATTGCTGGCTCTCCGTAATTCAGAGAATGTCTGATGCTCCAGTCCTCAGCTGCTATGGCCTAATATCTCCATTTGCCTGTACATAAGGACAAATCCATTTTTCTTTTAAGGGGTGACGCTGGTAGTTGTAATTCCATCAATGAACTCACACGGTTTAGTGCCCGTCAGCACGGCCTTCTTTCAGCATCTATCCGGGAAGGTGTTGTGTTTTTACCCCCACCCCCCCACGCATGGGATTACTGTTTGTTGACCCCCCCCGAGAGAGAATGGGTGGCTGTCTGGCCTGTCTGCAGTGGAGCGTGGGCCTCTGTCAGCACCGTCATCGTCATCCGCTGGGTCCCGACATTGTGGCAGGTCTTGTTACGAGAGCAGCAGACTGCTTCTCCAGCACAGCACGGGAGGTGGGATTGTGGATTTTTTAAATGATTTTTATGATCCTATTCCTTCTTTCTCTCAGTCAACACAGAAGCTTTATTCATGCTTTCTTTCCCCTTTTCGCTTCAGCAGTACACGGTTAACATTGTCAAATGTATTCAGTTGTACTGAAAACGATAGAATTCTGCAAAAACTGTAACCTATTGCCAGCTACTGCCACGTCTTTAGGTGACTGTGCCATAAGGACGGACGTAAAGAATAAATCCACAGATCACTTCCTGAAGCATGAATCTAGTTATGGGGACAGATGATAGCATCTTGTTGTGATTCTCTGGTTATAAAGTTAAGAAGGCCTGGAGGACAAGGTGCAGACATCTCCAGTTGTCAGTTTGAAGGATCTTCATGAGTCTATGACTAATGAGTCCTATTGATGCATCAAAGAATATGGGTGACGGGACAACAGAGCAAATAACACTGTAACTTTTCAAGTATAAGATTGCTAGAAATAATAACACTGTCCCTCATAATAAATAAAATGCAAGAGAAAAGTAGGGATGAGTAAAGGCCGAGTGGGCAACACACTGTTCAATGTGTTTCAGTGGACAGGTTCCGAAGGTGTGGGAGGTTTCCTCAGTTCATTGTCTTTCCCCAAATCCTCACTCAGAAAACTCAGAAACCAGAGAGAAGATCAGGAACTCAAGAGAAAATTTATTAATAAGAAAATCTGGCCCTAATGCAACGAATGCGAGGGTTACCAGGGTGAGTAATGCTGAGTGACTACAGCTACTGGCATCTCCAGCTTGCACTTCGCTAACAAGAGATTTTGCACACGTCATACATCCCGCTTCAGCAGACACGGTCGAGGATTCTGCAGGAGCTCCGATTACACGATCTTTCCCCTCATTAGCAGGGGAATCCGGGGGTCTAAATAGAGCATAATGAGCGGAGATTGAGTCTCCACGGGGAACCCAGAGGGTCTGTCGCAAATGACTCAAACAGTGCGTGGTGTTTGTGGCTTCCGAATGCAAGGGTCTGGGGTCAGGGGGCTTTCAGACACCTGACAAAACAACAAGAAAATCTATCAAACAGTCAATCACTCCCAAACCATAAGAATCATAACCTCAAGAAATAAAGCAAGCCCTCCCAAAGGCTGGTTGTCATGTGCACCAGAATCTTCATTTACAGCAATATTCCATTTAGCTAAACCCTTAAACATTAAATTACTTGCCAGGGTTCCCTTTAGGTAACAAAAAAAATGCATCGACATAATTTATCACATAACTCCATTATGGCAAACCATTTAGCTTTTCCTGGACCTGAACTTGAAGATTAATGCGTTCACTTGTCTTACAGTTCCTAACCACCGTGAAGGATCTACCTGCTGACTGAAAGACAACGAAAACTCAGCTGGAACATCCTGGCAACCTACCCGGCACTCACTCGATCTAACCAAAAAATTTGCTGTACTGATAAATCGCTTCGATTTGATCTTATTAAACAAAGATCACCTTTGTATTCTGAATTAACAGCATGGCAAATAGTTTGATGCTGTTTCCCTAAAAAGAGAGATTATGAATAAGTCCTAAGACAGCAAAACAGAACTGAAGAAGAGGCGACAGCAGGACAGACCATTAGAAGCCGAGGACAGTGCGATTGTGCAGTCCGAGGTTAACTGCGCTTACGTGTAGTCGTACGCTACAGATTTATTGAAAAAAGCGCTGGAGTCAATGAGAAGCAGCTTCACTTGGGTGAGACCAAAAACAGTACGAAACAATTTTATAGCCATAAATCCTCTCCAATTGCCAACAGTTAAATACTGAACCCCTCTGAAAACCCACTGTGGTATTTTCAGTGTCCTAGTTTGATACTTGACTCTGATTCTGTGTGTAAGGGATGCCGTTGAGATCCTGATGAATATATTTCAACACACTAGCAGGAGAGAGTGCGAGAAACCCATCTATCTGAAGGCTGCATACCCAGCATACTAAAAGGGTTGTTAACAAAGTGAGTCTGTTGAAAGAGACAGACGTCGCTATTAAAGTCCATTAGACCCTGATATCTTCAAGCTGGCTTACAATGACGTTTAGCACTACAATTTGCTCCAGATCACCCTGGACCTGCAACCAGCAGCTGGGACATACATGATCTTTGAAGTCAAAATAAAGGCGGATCTCAGATTCAACACTGGAGGAAAGCAAATGAATGCCCTGACCTTATCTTAGCATGAGCAAGAAAAAAGCTAAAAAGCCTTGAGGGAATGGCTATAGTACAGGGTGAGACTGACCATCTGTTCAGTTTACATTTGTGCTTAGAATGTCAGATGACAAAGCCGGCCCTATCTTCCTTAAAAACATCGCTCTGGGCCAAACTCCATTCGCATCAGAAAAAAAGACGTTCTGCAGAGCATGACACCTGGAGGCTGTCAGAGCCCCCACAAAGCCAGCCAGAGTACCCACGGTGGGGTTTGACTCAATACGCCCCACACTGCAAAAGGGCCCCCATTAACCTTCGTGAAACCGCATTTCACCACGCTCCGATGACTTTAGCCCCAACTCAAACCTCCATCTACGGATAAAAAGAATGTGGAAAAAAGAAAACCGTTGGCAGAAGGTGAGGGATTTGGAGAAGGGGGAACTCTATCCTTCATGTGTCAGTGACACTGCATGTAACCAGTCACAAAGGGAGAGCTGCTGAATTATTATGGGTTTGTCCTCAACGCAACAGACTGACACAAATAGGGACTAAAAATGTTGCTGGTCAGCCCACTAGAACAGATCACATATGTGGTATGAGGGGAACAAGACCACGCTGATTTCTCCAAAAAAGTAGATTCACACAGTAAAGAAAATTTGACCAGATTTCATTACAAGCAACGATGCTGATGGAAATTTTTACATGGAGAACATTAAGGCCCAACGGACAAAGGAAGAAGCTGTAGCGAGAGATTCTTTTTTATGTAGAAAAATACCGAATGGGCGGCAGCGGTGGAAAATGCCAAACATGATTGTACTAATCTTGTTGAGGAATTGACCAAGCTGATGTGAAACTGTCACTCGTCCAAAGCAAAATACAGCTTCGCACGAGGAGTGGAAACATAAACCGGTAACAGATTTAGCAATGGATGTACATACACACTGGGCGCTCTGACACACAGTGTGGTCTCTCTCACACCCTCTTTGAGGCTTTTTCTCAGCCTCCCAGGCTGGCATCTAGCTGTCATATTTATGAAATACCTACCTACAGCATATCTACCTCCACAGCATCCATCACCTTGTTACCTGTCACACAGACTAAAGCCCTGACAGAATTATGTTTAAGTATTTTACAAACACTCATCATGTTGCATTTTTATGCCAACAAAAAAAAAAAAATCTTGTAGTTAATATTTAATTTATTAGAACCTGGTAGCAACCTGAAAAAATTGTACTATCCTAACAGTAGCTTGTAGTTTAGTGTAATTATACAGATAGTACAAACCTGTACTATACAATAAGAGAAAGAAAAAGGGTAATGTGACGATATGATACTGACCAAAAGTGCAAGACCGTTACATTAGCCACATATATGCAGTTTGTAAAATGTAAATTTTAATATTATTGTATATATCGAACTATAAACGCTGCTCGCTGGGAGCACATGTGGTTTAAAAACGTTTTCAAACTTTTTTTTTCAAATTAGAAGTGTGGAAAAGAAGACTGACAACAATGGCAGTACAAACTCAGCACAAAAAAGTGTATTTTTTTGTAATAAATGATAACTTATAAGCGAAAACCCACTCAGAAAAGAAGGCAATTTGCCATTTCGCTGGTGCAGCATCGCTCCAAATTCTACTACGACTTTGCTTAAGAGGTTATTTGTCAGCTGAGGGTCATTGTGGACCATCGTAATGGTGGCATTTGTCATGTTTTAACGGTGCAGATGTCCAAAAGCTTTCGTCACGTTGTTGTGACTGCGCACTAAAGGAGGTTCATTCGGTGTTTCTGCCGACTTGGGGACTCTTCAGAGGACACTGTCTGTACTGTGAAATAAATGAAACACATCAGGTAATTATTCAAGACCGATCGTGCGCCTCAGGGATTCCTCGAACCACAAATAGCATAATCTTACAGGCGACAGTTCCCTGATGCAAGGATGATGGCGGCAAGAAAAATTCAATTAAGATTAGCAGGGATGATACACGGGTGGAAATGTATCCAATTACTCCCCTGCAAAACTTTGGAGATATAGGATATTTGCCACATGAAGCTTTCATGAAACAAACTATTTGTGGGCGCCAAATATAAATCACTGTATATAAACCCCAACCACAGCAACAGCGCCTCTAAATGGTTAGGGCTAGGGCTACGATGGTATGGTTAATGTTAACTTTAGGATTAGGGACAGGTTCGGTACAGGTAGCAATAGGATTAGGGTTAGGGAAGGGTTGGGGTAGGAACAGCGGTAGGGTTAGCGTTAGGGATAGGGTCAGGGTTAGGGTTAGGGTCAGGGTTAGGGTTAGGGTCAGGGTTAGGGATAGCGATACGATTAGGGATAGGGTTAGGTTTAGGCTTAGGATTAGGGTTAAACTCCAAACTGCTCCAGACTGCATTGGAAGGTCCAGGTGACATGGGTTACAGTCCCGCCTGTCTTGATGGCAATGTTCAGGCATTTCAAATTCTTATTCAAATGGAGCTGTACATATGAAAAAGGCATCTCCAGGTCAAATGTCGATCATGTTGTTGAGCATTAGAGTTGTACAGTTGAAGTTAAGCTAACATGTCAGCACCCTGCTGTTTTACGGAAAGCTGTCATGCTGCTGAATTATTGAAATGCGGCTAAAACTACCAGCAACAGATGTGCATTACAATGAATAAAAAACAGGAATCCCCTTCCTGGGCATGTATGCACATGTTTGTCTCTGAGCGTGGGCTGTACCGTCTTCAGTCCAGTCCTGAAGTGAACTTGTGTAATCTTGCAATGGACCATAATTGTTTCCCTGTGAAATACAACCTCAGAATATAATAAAACCTCACATGGCGGAATTATGGCGGGGTGTTTGTTTTGCGAGTGACTAGTCCTTTCAGTGTATCATATAAGCAATTTTAAAAAAAAGCAAACAAATCTCAGACAGAAGTAACTGAAATAAAGAAAGAGCCCCCGGTAAGGAACAACTCCAGCGGCTTGCTTTCTACACTTTGTTCATGGAGATGAGAATGCGACCTTGACGTGTCTTTCAGTGATCATGCTATATGTACAAGTTTTTCCAGCCTGCACCTCCCTAGACATCCGGGAGCAAAACTTCATGTTCATCCAGAGGATCTATCTTCCCCAGTGCATCTCCATAGGATGTTTCGGGGAACATCGCAGATATGCTTTAAGTGTAAAGCTGCTCCTGGCACTTTGATGCACCAATTCTGGGACTGTGACAAGGTACCAGCTTATTAGAAAGAAGTTCACTCAAGCATCCAAAAGACCTTCAAAGTGGAGTTTGACTCGATATTCTCTGTTTTGCTGTTAAACCACAACCCAGACTCTCTTTTTGATGAGGCCTTGGAATGTCGGCTGTTCACGTTGACTTGCTTAGCAAAGAAATGTTTTTTAAAGCTCTGGTCCACAACCGATTGGATGTTTGAGATGTTTAACTTCCTCCCGTCTGAAAAATTAACATTTATCCTACACAATAGTTCAAAACAGTTTTGGAGCATCTGGGCACAATTCTGGAAGTTATTAGAAAGTTATTAGGCAATGTTGTACAACCCCGTGACCTTCTGTAACCTTCTGATCCTCAGCCCCTCCCTGCACGTAGATGGAGGTGCAACATGTCACTACCTCTGCCTGTATATATTGTTGTGAGCAACAAAAAATATGTATATATTTGGAAATTTTTATAATCTTTTTATAGCTGAATAGTTTTAACATGTGTTACATTTTAATAGTACAAGACATAAATAATATAATTACTTGACTGGTTATTGCCATATCTGGTTATGCTGAATTCTGGTCTGGTCTGTAGATAAACTATAACAAAACCTTCTTCAGTATACAGACCCCTGTCTTACGGATGGATTTTCGGGATTTGCTGGAATGAGAAACTGGGGGAAAGCTGTGTTGTATTATGCAGTCACCACATAGCACAGATGTCACGATAATGTGACAGTTCCAATAAACAAACCAACGCCTGAGAAGTAAAATAATGCATCACAAGTTTAGAAAAAGGAACTGGAATAGTATCACTTTGGTAACACAAGTAACACGTTGATACCTTAAATGCAACGTTAATGTATGTAATATTATTACAGAGACAAACCGCTACAAATATTTTTAACTGTATTTCACTCATTACTGTATTTAACTCCAGATCTGAGCAGCAGGACCCCTGTAGGGACCATATCAGGATTCCACACCAGGTGGTGACACTTGAAATGCAAGCGCTGCAGTTTGCTTTGAAAAAAGGCCAGTGAAGTTCTACCCAAATAATCACGTAACATAATAAATGTGGTGACTCAGGCCTTTGTCTTTGCAGCCCTCGGAGTGAGCATATTAAAAGGAGCAGAAGCGAAATCTATTTAGTGCTAACATATGGGAGACACTGTTCATTAATTTCCCCTTCTTCATCTCAATAACTCAATAAGGATAATGCCCCTTTTATCAAACGCTTACAGCCATCGGACTCTTGTTCAAGTTTGACCTCGCTGTATTGTAAGTGAGAAAAATTAAACCGCTTCATCAAACACGATCGATGATAGAGCCCTTGTAACGCAATCATTGCTTCGGTGAGGATATCAATGCGGCCTTACTGTATATTAATGACGGTAAGTTCGAAGTCCAGATAAGGCCTTTCTGCGAGGCTCTAATCGCCGCCGTGTTTAGCTCATTAAAGATGAAACCTTTGGGTAATTTTCCTTGGTTAAAAAAAAAAATTAAAATGAGAACTGATATCCTCAACTGCAGCTCCCAGGTAGCTGATGTTAGATAAAGGACCAGCTATGGTGCTAAACTCAAAGATGTCCTCACACACGCACGTGTTTTTAGTCCACCGACACGGTAGGCTTGCGTCTAATCTCCCATATGAATAAAAACTGAAACGGCTTCCTAGACATTTGAAATGAGTGGCTGCACTTTCCTGCATCCATGAAAATCCCTGTATTGAGCTCGCTGTATACTTTCATAAATTTCTGTTTTAGCATTTGAATAGCTTCTTAGCTGACAGTTTTATCCGAAGCTTCTTGTTTAGAACTATTTGTATGCACGGCATATATTTTACTGCAACAATACAGAATACGAGGGTAGTAAGAAAGCCCTCCTCTGTAACAGCAAACCTTTATATCCGCTGATACCTGCTGTCGTAACGGAAACTAACCTAGGGGTATGTGAAACTGCAGCCCCACCCCACGTAAAATGTTCAGTCTTGCGAAGTGCACTAAGACACAAATGACACTCGCATCATAGGTTCTTATTGAGACACTTACCTACAACGGACCCTGTGAACGGCTGCAGCAACAGTAGTTTCCATAGCAACATCATCTTCATTTTCTGGGGTCAAAGTGGGCTCACATCCAATCAGTCGTGTGGAATCCTCTTCGCACTCGCGGAGGCCCTTTGTATGAACAGAAAGAGAAAGGGTACCACATTAGGCTCGAAATCATCCAACCTAAAAACTGTTAGCCTCTTTATTATGTGGAGACATGCAATAAAGAGGGAAGAACTTCACCGTGAGATGTTCCTGCTCGAATTTGTCACTCGGAGCGGATTAAAGCACCCCCGAAGCACGGACAGTATGTTGAATTATCACGCAATGCGGAAACTCGCAGGAACTTTCGCAGACGCGCCGACAACGTAGCGCACAAACGTCGACGCACCGATTCGATTCCGCCGTTCAAGACCGATGCATTTTGTTTCTCTCTTTCTGAGATTTCAGTGTCAGATTCAGGGCCCAAACCGAAAAGACTCAATTGTGTCACCCGACAGTAATTTTCCTTGCGCTCCAGCTCACACACAGCGGCAGCGAGGTGAAAAATCGATGCCGTTTCTGAGGCCAAGGCCCTAAGCTTTCATTTTAAGACACAGAGTCTTATTCTGTTGGTGATGACGCCGAAAATCGTAAAAAGTGAACCGTAAACAAAGCAGCGTTCGTTCTTCAAACAAATAAAAGCCAATTTACCTTTAAAAATGTCTTCGGCATTCAATTATTAACTTCGCAGCTGCGCTGAAATGTAGGTTCGTCTTAATTTGCACGTCCGATCTGCTCCCGACTTCACGTCGACACCGAAACGCGGTTATAACGTTTCGCGTCTTAAATGCTGATCTTTACCGCTGTATTAAATGACAGTCTCTATTCCAATTTGCACATCCAATTCGTTTTTTAAATTAACTCCAATACTGAGACACGTTTAAAATGCAAGACTATTTAAACGTATTATTCCAAATCAATTTTCAAATGAACTGTGCCGAAACGCTAACCTCTGCTGGAAGGAAGGATGAAGTTTATCCGCAAATTCTGCTGCTTCCTTTCCACCTGCCTTCAGACGCCGTGCAACTTTATCTCAAATTTGGCGTCTGTTTCAAGGAAATGTCCGCAGTCGATCACTAGATTATTAGTAACATTTCACCGTTCTTACCAACACATTTTTTTTGCCCAGGTTAAAGTTTGAATTCATCATTGTCAACCCCCGCGAGAATTACACCTCGCAACCCATGTTGAGTGCTGAATCTATTACTGTCGGCGCTGGAGCTTTTTCCTTATACCGTTTCCCTCTCGGAAACAACTGCTTTCAGAGAAAGTGTTTCCAGTGCAGCGCTGTGGAAAAAATATTCGCCCCCTTCCCAAATTCCCTGACTATTGCACATTTGTCACACCGAATGGTTGCAGATTCAGGCATTCGAATCTAAAGTATCATTTGAATCTAATCTGCTGGTTGAATAAAGAGTAACTAAAGAGGCAGTTACTTCTTCACATGGCAATATAGATGCTGGGTAACTTTGTTCCTTGAATAAATGGAGTGATTATTGAAAATCTGTATTATGTGTTGAATTTGTCTAATATTTCATTTTGGCGAAAGATCTGAAGCCACTCGGTGTGACGAACACGTGACGACCAGGAACGCAGCGGAAACTCTTCCACAGTCCTACACATTTGCTGGGTGGCATCTGTCTGATAATAGAGGTTTAAAAAATGAAAAGTGGAGCATGGTGAAGTTCTTGAGAGGGCCAACAAACAGTGACCATCAAAAGGAAATGTGCCTCTTCATGGTTTTCTCCATCTTCTATGTTTTTTTGACAAGCCACACGCCTGCTGCCTACGCTGCTGAAGAATAAGTAACTAATGTCTGTTCCCGAATAGGCGAGCAAGTTTAAAACACATTACGGGTGTAGCTGCCATCCAATGCGTGGGTCAGTTGACAGCAGGGAAAATGCTAATTTTATGTTTCTGCTTCTGTCGTGCAACTGGGCTGATCTAATGTCACAGAGTTGAACGTGTCACACAAACGGCTGCTCTCTAAAGGATTAAACCTTTGTGAGGGCTCAACTGTAACTTAAAACTCAAAAAGATGCATGCCAGACCATTGCTAATATGGGTACGTTAATGGGTGCTCTTCACAAAGTGCGTTCTGTAACATTAAGCCATATTTTGGAGACACAATCTGGTAGCTACTTACTGAGAGGAATTAATCAGAAGGAAGTATGAATAATTTAAAGAGAGAGATATTGATCACAGCGATCAGACGGCACTTTCCTGAGACCGGGTCTCGAACCACACCATTCCCAGCTTAGCTCTCAGGACTGGGGCAAAAATACGACGAAACAATCTATGGTTGAGTGTACTTGAGGGGAGCAAGCAGGACAAAGGAGGAGTGTAGAAGAAGGAGAGGAAGAGGGTGTGGGAACTCGGCCTGTAGGTGTCATGTCCAACCTTGGTGTCTTTGAGACTTTTATTCCCATAGCCTTTGACTTCCACTAGATGTAATCTTGCCACATTAGTACCTTTCGATCTTCTGCTTATGCACCGAGGAAGCGGACTGGCGGTACCCTCAATCATTTGGGGTGGGACTAGAAAAACTGCAACTCTCAGGGCTGGAGGAGAGCCCCCCCTCCACGTGGAGCACAGAAGAGACACGAGAGGTGTGCAGATAGTTTAAAATTTTCTCCAGACAAATATGCATGATCTCTGCAATGTGCATCAAAGATAACACCCCGTTCATCACCAGCGTAGTCTTCTCCTCTCTTCTCCTCTCTTACTCTGCTGCATCATTAATATACTGACAACAGGGGCGATCACTTAGATGGAGCCTACAAATGAACAAAGGACACACCGCTATTCCCCTTGTACTTAACATTTCCCAATTTCCCTCATTTAGGATACATAACTAAACACAAAATATTGCAAAAAAAGCTCAGAAGAAGCAGAGATGAGCAGAAAAATGGAAAAAAAACAATTTAACAATAAACGGAAGAATGCGGTCTTGGTGAGCGAGTGCAACAGAAGCGGAAGCGGCAGCAGACTGTGTTGCTGTGATCTGCCAGGCAGTGCAAAGCGTGGTACTCCGCACCACAGTGCCACAGCGGGTTCTTTCGCTCCCTCTTGTTAGAGAGACGGGATCCAGCTGGGACTAATTGGGGAGAAGCTCCCAGGCGGCAGGCTGTAGGAGGGGCAGGAGACCCGCTGAGCCTGCATGCCTTCAATCCTGCCACAGTGTCTGGAGACATCGTCCTCCATTGTCTTTCTGCAGCTCCTGATGAAACGCCGAGCAGAGAGAGACTACGTGTCCTTCAGCCGATAGCTTTCATTTATGTGGACATGTACGTTAGTGCTGAACCAGTTACTATTCTGCTACATCAGAATCCTGTTCATTCATCCTGCTTCAGCATTCAACGCCATTGTCGCCCAGCAGCTGGTCGAAAACTGTCCTCACTGGATCTGAACACTCTACTGTACAGCTGGACCTTGGACCTCCTGACCAGCAGGCCACAGACCGTGAAGATTCATGGAAACACGTCCCACACCATCATCCTAAGGGCCAGTGCTCTGCAAGGACGTGTATTCAGCCTTCTGCTGTTTACCCTCCTAACCCACCACTGTGCTGCCCGACACAGTCGTAGGCCTCATTTCCGACCACAATGAGTCGGGTTACAGAGAAGAATAGAGCAGATTGAATCCTGGTGCAAGAACAACAATCTATCTCTCACTGTCAACAGGACCAAGGAGATTATTGTTAACTAGTGAAGGACTTGAGCTGCTCTCAATCCTCTCAATGTGTATTGGTGATTTAGGAATGGAGCTAATGCACAGCTTCTAGTTCTGGGAGGTCACATCTCCAAGGACCTCTCCTGGAACCACAACATAAGGCACCTGGGAATCAACACACAACAGCGTCTCCATGTCCGGAGGAGACAGAAAAGACCTGGATTTCCATCCTCACCAGCTCCTACAGGATTGCCATAGGGAGCATCCTGACCTCTGGTATGGGAACCTCTGCCTCGGGGAGCTTTGCAGGGGGTAGGAAAGGCTGCCCAGTCCCCTCTTCCCACCATCCAGTCCACCTACAGTAAGTGGTGTGTTAAGTTTGCAACATCACTGCAGTCCCTGCCCACCTGGTCCACCATGTGTTTCCACCGCTGCCATCTTGGAGAAGCTATTACAGCCTGCAGGTCAAAACAACTAGACTCAGGAACGGCTTCCTATCACGGGCTGTCAGGGGGCTGAACTGAGATCCGATCACTATGGCCACTGAGTGTTACTGACCGGTTGCACGTTTGTATTATATTATGATGTCTGGCCTGACTGCACGGTTCTATCTTATATTTGCCCTGTTGCTCTTGTTCTCTAGTTTGCTACCTGCTCTCTTATCTCCACTATCTGTTTATTTGCTTATCTATTTATCTATTCCTATCTATTTATATTTTCAAATTAAGTGCATTGTGCACTGTGGACCAGGAGGAACCTAATGTTCTTCAGACTTGTATACCTGTGGTATAAGGCAGTATGACAGTAAACAAATCCTGATTCTTGACCAAAGAGCATCAGAGTCTCGCAGTTGACGCAATTTGGTCAACACAGAGGGCCTGCGGTTATAACCACCTTATAGTTAATTTCATAGTTTGACTTTTTTCGCCCAGTGAAACTCAAGAATCAGCAAGTGTGATAAGAACTAAAGCAGCTGAATCTCCATTTTCTGGGTTCTGGGTAGTAGGGAGCCGGGAGATTTTAAATTCACTGACTGGCAGATGCTGCTGCGGTTACGGTTTCTTGTAACGGTGCTGAACCGATCTCGCTGTTTACATGCTAAGCGTCTATCAGGAACAACCCTTGGGGCGAAGCAACACAATGGCGTCGAGAAACATGAAGTGCGCAACAAAACAATTAGGTTTATACTCAAGTTGTTTCCAGCATGACGTTGTTATTTCAGTCCTTTAAAGGTTATAACACGACTGCGCCAGCAGCAACAAGATGGCTCCCTTGTTAAGATTTCTGACACTTCACGCCTTTCCTCTGGTAAAGTGTGAAAAGCATTACGACTTAAAGCGGGGGATCACTGAGATGGACCTGTATGGGCTCAGCAGCGTTAAAATGCACACAATATTCTAACAAAAAAACGCGTGATTATTTCAGTTGGCCTTCCGGGTGATAGGCGGATGGATCAGTGGGTCGTGCTCATGCCTCCGTTGCTGGGCTGCGAATATGGAGATGAGTTCAAATCCAGCATCGTTCTGTGTGAATTTTGCATGTGTTTACGTGGGTTTCCTCAAGATGTGTGCTGACAAAAATAAATTCACCGTTTTGTGTGTGTTGCAATCGCTCTGCCATATTTATAAGAGATGGCCGTCGGGAGTTTAGCATAGTAGATCTAGCTTTGCACTTTGGCTCTGACAAAGGCACCAGTTAAATTCCAGTTAATAATGGTTGTTTTGTGGAAGAAAAAAAAAACATTTGTTAAAGGAATAAGCGGAAGGCAATTGTAACAATTCTATCCTCTGGCTGGGTGACCCACCCCTGGCTCTACAGAGGAACATCAAAGTACCGTACGGTCAATGGATATAGCTACTCAGACTAAGCACCGTCTACTGCTGAAGATGTGGAGCACAGGGGAATGAGACGTGTATGGAGCTGGCAGTTAGGGCTCAGAACAGAAGGCGAAGGTAGAGCAGTTTATGAAAGCAGGACCAGAGGACCAGCTGAAGAAGGTCAGTGCCAGCTTTGTGTATGACAGTAATGCACACAGGCACACGTGGGAACACAAGCATGTCCAACACCAAAAGGATTGAGAGTTTGTGTCAGACTTCGCTCTTTAAGTACATCGAATAGGATAGTTGGGATTTCTTCTGCTTTCCTGATGACCCGGGCGAGGCCTGGGATGGCGACTGTCCTAGTTTCTTGCGCTCTGCTCTCTGCACATACTATAACCTTCATGGACGAAATCTTCTTTCTTGTTAAATCCCATTACCAAGTCGGGCTGAAACGTGTTGTCTTTGCTGGATTCGTCGTACATTACAGCGCCATAATGAGTGGCAAGCCAGATATGGAGACGGTTCGCAGTTTTTAAAAATAAGACATGCAGAACACAAATCCCTTTCTGTGCTGAAATAATAAGCTGGTGTTTATGCGCAGCCTGTGAGAGAATAATTATGAAGCCTGTTCTAGATCAATTAAAGGGAACAATAGAGCTGACATTTTGTAGAAAGCCCCAGAGATCAGAGCTGAACTGGCTCCTCTATCCAGGAGTATGAGTTTTGGAAGAGACCGAGACAAAGCAGCATTTTTTTTTTCCAAGACATTTTTAATTCCTACAAACGCACCAAAAACCAGTTAAAAGTGCAGTTCTGCGTGTCAGACAGTCGAGTGGTGCAAGAAATTACGTGTTTGTTCTTTGTAATCGAAGATCTTTTTGTAGGAGCTCTGCAACAGATCTGAAGAAGACCGTGTGGAAATTTTCAGATTTTTTTTTTTGGGGCCACGAATTGATTTTGCTTTAAATACTGATGCTAATCGCAAGGCAATAAAAAATGAACTGGGGCTCATTGATAACGCAGAACAAAAAAAGGAGCCTTTCTGGCCTCTGAGATGCGCTGACAGGGGCTCATCTGGAGCTGCAGTGGTCTGGCCAGAAGTCCATTTGGAAGAAGCGCTTAATTGCTACTCTTGGGTACCAATGAAGGAAAAGGCTTCTCTGTAGTCTGAACGTGGCTCAGATCAGACACTTCATTACGGCACAGTTAAACATGCGTGCTGTAAATTGTGGCAGCGATATTGAAATGATTTTCATTTGAAACGTACAGGAAAACCTTTCAGAAGCATTAAGCCAATGTCCGCGGAAAACCACTTTTCGCACACGCTTGTCATTTTTCTTTTTTTTTTTAAAGCGCTGTAGCGTTACTTGTCTCTTAATGGTGCTCGAAAAAGAATTATTTGCCAGCCGGCAAACTGAATTTACAGGCTTACGCATCTCTTCCGGACAGCATCTCTAAATGCATTTCCATTTCTTTTACAAGCAATAGGGGGGTGTTTATGACGGCTATACTGTAAATTAAAAGAGAACGCAAGTAGCTATTACCCATCGTATCACCGTCTTTACACTCTTCTCCTCTCCTGAGGGGTATAAACAGCCTACGTTCAGCTTGAATACAGAAACAGACTGATGTACTCATACAGGAATAAAAACGGGCCGGTAAACTTTGATGATTTAGTTTCGTTTTTAAACTTGCTAATCGGGGGGGGGGGATGTCATGAGACAATAAGAAAGGTGTTTGGACCAGTTTTAAAAGTTTCGGTCCCGATAAGGATTCCCAGCTTGCCGCCCAGCTCTGCAGCACGTAGGTCCCAAAAAAAGATCTATTATTCTTTATACCATTTAAAGTCCTGCTGGATGGGGGGGGGGACTGAGCAGCACAGACAGATGTGAAATTATGAAAGTACGAAACTGCAACGCATCTAGAGACTTTAAGCAGAAGCTCCTGCTAGCAGTGGTGACAGACGTGACATCATGAAACTCACAAATTGTTGTGCAGCCCTGGTGCCCCAGCGAATACTCATTTATATGTATTGAACAGTCCCACAGGCGCATAGTTTCCATAATCCAGTGCTTCTCTGCACCTCCTCCAATTAAAATCATCTCCCAGCACCTGGGTTCAAACTGCACTACCTGCATGACAAAGCAGGGACGGCATACGCATGGATGCCATTTCTGCTCCACTGACTCTATGCCCACATCCCACTCCAAATAAAGGCACTTTTGACCGCAAAACGTTTGCCTTCCTCGTCGACAGCAGCTCACCTGTGGCCTCAGTAATAACTTGTGCCACCGAAACCCACAGGACGCGAAGAACAAAAATCACACAAAAACACGAGCCTCTGGCTGTTTGGTCAAGCTTCCTCCTTGCCTCTCCCCTGTCGAGAGAGTCCAGGGAACGGTGCTACCAGCCACTGAGGACCTGTAAAAGGAACCTGGCTGCAGACACAGATTTCTTTTAAAAAATGCCTGTTAAACTCATTATTGTTTTTGGCTTTTTCAGTTGTTTTCTGCTTATGTGGAGAAAAAGAGCACGAATTGGATTAAAGTTGAGCATCATTCGGATGCCACAGCCTAGCTGAGCATTGCTGCTGACCGCGTGTGTCTTTACACGGCCACAGTTTACACATCTTCTTATGGCTACTTAGAACAATCTTTCCACCACCTTGCAGAATCCATCCCATGAAGAATTAAGGCTGTCCTGATAGCGAAGCGGGTCCTACCCGGTATTAGAATGGTGTTCCTAATAAAGCGGCCTGGCTGGTTCTTACAAGCATGTTTGAGTAGCCTTGTCCTACAATATATAATCACGCAATGATGTACATGCTTACATATGACAGTCGCGTGACAAGAAAACGGCTTTTTAGCCTTCATTGGAAAGAAGCTCAGAACTTATCAGACACACAAAACAGGTAAATGCAACACAGCTTCAGCATACAGGTGCTGTTCAAAGGTGTCGCTGGCAAGGTAGACTAAGAACTGATTTAAAGTACTTACATTATTTCAGTTTTTTTGCTCATTTTTATGCTCTCAGCAGGTGTTTTCACTCAAACCCACTTGCAAAGCTTTCGGTCAGGCTACTGTATCAGGATCTGTGCCTAGATAAATTATGTCTGCGACATGAAGTTTGGCCTCATTTTTGAGTCCTTTTTATCATTATTTCCTTATATTATCTAGTCCTTGACATTTAAAGATCCCCCTTTCCTTTAATCCTCTCGTGCAGTTACCTCATCCCACGGTACCATCGGACCGCAGAAAGAATCTCGTTCGTGGGGGTGATGACTGCTAGTTCATCCCAGCCTTCTCCCCGGTTCTCTAACTGTATCAATTTTTAAGAAAACTATATTAATAGAACAGTACTTCTTGTCCTGCTCACGAAAGAAACTTTGGGATAGGATTCACACTAAATCCATAAGTGGCTTTTCTCTAGTTCTGAGTCATGAATAAGGCAGGGTCCAGTCCTGCCCAGCCTGGGACAGATTTGGGAAAAATGGAGGAGCAGACTGCATATTTCACAGTATCTGTCTCCAAGCTAACGTCACAAGATGCAGAGATACCCTCCCTGAGAAGCTGGCTGGCTCTTCTGGATCTCGCAGGCAGCTTAAAATCCCTTTTGACCAAAAGAGTTGCTGAAAGCAAACAGCGTCACGCATCTTGTCATCTTGGTGGGAGCAGGGAATTAAACATAACAGGACGCCACCGAGTTGCGAGGTCACGTTCTGGAAACTGCGAGCCACACGTTATGCTTCTTCTTTGAGGCCTCAACTTTGACAGACCCCCCCCCCCCCCCCCCCCCCCCCCCCCCCCCCCCCCCCCCCCCCCCCCCNAATTTTACAGACCCCCCCCCCCCCCCTCCCCCCCAGGGCCATTACTATAGCGGAGAAGAAGACCCTGTTTAAGAGAAAGAACTTTCTGTGGCTTAATGACTTTCCCTTTGCACGAAAACCGATTCTGGAAGCGGCGCAGAGGGAGGAGAAAAACACATCTGTTATACGGCCGATCTTAAAAATCGGTCCAACGGTCCTATACGCGTCCGCGTACGTTACTTCAGCGTGGTCCCCCCTGTGATAAACACACACTTAATCCATAGGTGGCTGTCACGAGTTGTGGACAGTGAGGACTTACTGGAGACCCCCGCTCTGCTTTCCACAATAAAACTAACAGCGCTGAGGCCCCGGCACACATCCTGCAGGCAGAGCACAATGCATGTCAGCCCCAGCAGAATGTCACTTCCCTCCAAGGCTTCTAAAAATAAGCTCCTCAGCTCCTTAGTTGGCGGGGGGGGCCGTGTCTTGATATGGCTCAGACAGCTTTTTCCTTGCACTCAGCAGGAGATCGTCCAGACCTTGTCCCTGGAACGAAGCTTTTTGAAAAATTGCACTGCACTCCTCTAAAACCAGCAGCGCAGCAGAAACAAACATGTCGTTCCGCTTCGGCACAGAAGGGCCGACTTGCGGGTTCCTCTTTGCCGCCCGCAGTTCGTTGCGTCGCCTCCTTCTCGGCCGCCGTGCGTGAACTAGGCAAGGGCTGGGAGAGGCGACTTGACGTCTCCCCGCGCACGTCTCGTCCCGCCCTCTCCAAATGAGAGCTGTGTTCCCTGGGGGGGGCCCCCGGCAGCACCGGGTTCAAAGAACTTGCACGAATGGAGGCCCACGCCTGCCTATCTGCGACGGGGTTGTCCTGCCAACTTGGGCCGCGCGTTTAAAGGGGTCTTTCACTTTGGCAAAGTAAACCAGCACTAAACAATCTTGGATACAGGACCATCCTGTCTGTGACGCTGTCCGGATTTAAGTAGAGCACCGCAAAATCCCGAGTGGAGAACCGCGCCGAAAACCCCTGGCACGGCCGACACGGCGCATCCCGTCATCGCCCGCCGTGGAGTTGTCCTGCACTACACTGCAGGTGAGGCGGCGCATTGCGAGCCGGACTCTAACGGAGGTCCTTGGGAAGCGCTGGGCTGAGCCCCCACTGGGGACGGGACTTTCTGACAGGCTGGGGAAGGGGGGGGGCGGTCCCACAGCTTGTCAGTGGGGACGGTGGGGAGCAGGAATTGTGGGAGAGGGAGGGACGGCCTGAGGGAGCATCAGGCAGGACACCACAGCAACGCGTCGTGGGCAGTGAGGATCATCATCCCACAAACCAACAATTATTGACCGCCGCCCCACGCAAATAAAACCAAAAAAATAAAGAAAATCTAGGTGAGACTGGAGTCCAAAAGGAAAAAGCAAATCTAAAATTTGTTGTTCTGTCTGATTAAGCGGAGTCGGACACTTTTTTCACGTTTCGACGACTGTAAGAGGTAAAGAATGTCAAATTTGTATGTCGGGCTGTTCGCTGGTGCCAGACGTGCAAACAGGGTGTTGGAACCAGATCATTTAGAGCACAAATAAACATGTGGAATGTAGAAACTGACATTTGCGTTTCTGGTTTAAGGATCGCAGACCCTCAGGTTATTTCAAGGGTGATTTCAGAACAACAGCCATTTCTTATCTTTTCCAACAGGGGTAAGAATGCGAACTTTGTGTGTAAACAGAGTAAAAGCCTTAACTTAAGAGGCATGAGGGGCTGTGGGCTCTGGCAGTAAGTTGAACTAACAGAGACCATCTGGGTTCACGACCATCACACAGCATCCACAGCCTGATCTGAGGACAGCAAGAGAAACACAGAGACGCTGGGTGGGAACGGCAGCCCCCCAGCTCCCTCACACACCCTGCCGGGTCCAACTATAGGTCTGTGTCACAGGGACACAAACAGTCCCCACACCATGAGTCTGTCCCCACGGAGACCTTCAGCACTAGGAGATCAAGTTTACTATGATTTACCCACGTATACCGAGGCGCATTTTCAGTCTAAGCACCTTCTTCAAGGGTAAATCGGCAGGAGGTGAGATCTGGTCCATCAGGGACCTTCAGATTATAAGGTTACAGTGATTAAAAACTCCGCCACCTGCTGCGTTTTTGCCGGATTTTACACGCGCAACAAACCGCAACAAACTAGCCGCTGTTTTCTGCGGATCCTTTGAAGTCGGAGCGGGGGGTGGGGGTGGGGTGGGGGGTATAGAAACGATCGTTTACCGAGGACCGTGTTGCTCCACATGCGAACAACATGGACAACAAAGACGTGCGGAGGAGCAGAAGTTGGCGGAGACGCTTCGACGCGGCTAAGGAATCCGCGTGAGGGACGTGTGGCCACCATCTCCAGGCTGCCGGACAATCTCAGCATCACCGCCTCCTCCTTCATCTTCCGCGGAGAAAGCCTGAAACCTGTAGGCGCGTCTCTTCCAGCGTCGTTTTAAACTGCCCGACAGTTGTCACCCCGCACTTTGTCCCCGTGTCCCTACCGCACACCGCAGCGCCCGCTTTTTCCCACAAGTGCTCCTGAGACACACCTGAGAACATGGCAAGTGACACGACGGCGACCTCGAACCGACAGCTGCCGATCGTGACGGTGACGACAAGCGCGACAGGACCGAAACAGCCACTTACCCGGGTGTTTTATTTCCCCCGTGGGCGGCAGTCGCAGAGTCCGACTCGGGGCGTTACTCCCTTTTTACTCCGTTTTACCGCGCCGCCCCCCCTCCGCCTTCGCTTGTGGAGGCAGAACCGCAAGCGGCGCTCCGGTTCACCGACAAACCCGGGGGGCCGGTGACACGGTGACACTTCCAACAGCACGGTCCCCGCTGGCGACACTGCCGCTGTCCCTGCGATCCAGGGACCCGATGTGCGCGTCTCGCGCAGGTAAAGAAAAACCGGGTTTTTTTTTTAACCCCCCCCTTAAATCTACAGCGGAGCCGAAGTGTCTTCAGTCGTCGCGCGCCGCCGGACTGAGGCGCGTTTTACCGCGTTCCGGCGGGCTGTACTACAGTCCCGGGTGATGCTGAGGAGCGGGGGGGGGGGGCATTGGGGAGGACCACCCTCCCCCACCCCCACAGCATCCCACACGCTTTACTGCGTGACTCGCGGGAACACGGAGCGCTGGAGGCGACACTCGGCTCCCCGGCACCACCGCGGGGCTCCTGCCCGCCTCTCGCAAGGCGAACGACAAGACGGTCCACAGCCTTCCTCCCAGGCGCCCCTGCGCAGGACCCCCCGCAAATGACAGTTCGAGAACACCTTCATCGTACAACCATCGGTTCAGACAAGGAAAAAGAGGAAACTGTATGAATTAATGGGAGTTTTCAGCGATCAGCTCACCTGCAGCAGACAGGTGTTTATCCTCGTGTCTTTTCAGACGCTGCAGGAGTGTTTGAACAAGTACCTTTGTGTGTGTTAGTACTTTCACGCATATTTTTAATATTATTATTATTAGCAGGAGTAAAACAGCAACAACAACAACAACAACAACAACAACAACAATAATAATAATAATAATAATAAGAAGAAGAAGAAGAAGAAGAAGAAGAAGAAGAAGAAGAAGAAGGGCACAAGAGGCAGGCCACACCTTGGGTGGAGATATTCTGGCTCAGTGAGGTTCATGATATAGAGGAATAAAGTTTACAAGGTCTCTGCAAAGGACCCGGACTCCATGTCGGTTCGTCTTTATTTGATGGTTTATTAAAAGCATTCCAAGCCCTAACCTGCTATGTCAGGACGTAAATGGAGAGATATTTTGACACTTGGCAGAACCAGCAGCAACTAATGGGGTGTGAATGTTCTTAAAGGTTTTGTTTAAGAAAGAAAAGAGGCGGTGAAATGTAAGCGCCGCTCCAGTTTGTCACTGAGGGGGGTCACGTGGAATGTTTGAAACGGAATTGTGCACGACGGTGACAACTGGAAAGACAAAAACAACAGACGCGAGGGTCCCACGTACTTTTTCTGCATGAAATAACTTTAAAAAACCTCAGTTTTTCAGGCTGCATGAGGTCCAGTTTGTATACACAGTCAATGCTGGACTAATATCACATTTTGTATTTTTTTTCCCATAAAAATGGATCTGTACACATATGAGCTACAACTGTATACATTAAAAAAGCCTCAGCAAAATCTGTGTTTGTGGCCAGCGTTTCCCAGTTTGTTCTAGAAAACACATCTGGATTTGTTTGAAAAGGTTCCTAAATAAGGCCGGTGCTGGGTGACCCACCTCTTCTCTGGCTGTCATTGTAAGTCTCACACCGGACCCCCCACATCAAACCACTCTTGCACCCGAAAAAGGCCCACAGTTGCAAAAATGATTTTATAAATAGAGGTTTATGTTGAGAAAGGCTCTTCAAACGACGAGGAGAGCAGAAAACGGACGGTGTTGACCGACTGCGTCCCATCACGTCTTGCAGGAGCATCGTGGTGTCCTTCACACACACAACATTAAACGCAGAATCCCGGAGTAATTATTTATAGTAGAATTAAGAATCCTTGCCAACAAATTAACTTTCCGGTCACCTGCAGCTCTTTCTTTAGGACCAGACCAGACTGCACCTCAATTAATTTTCTCATTTTATCCTCTCAACCTGAATCTAATCCCTTGAATAGCCCAGGAATAACAACCCTCACTGAACGGCCTTCTGTATTTTCCGTTAGTCTTGTTTCTCTTGGCTGACAGATTTTTAAACTCACTGATATGAAACTGTATGAAATGTGACGCGTGGGAGCTTCTTGCCTAAAGTAATCGATCAGCGGCCCCGAACCCTGCAGGTTCCGGACACCGTTTAAGGAAAAGGCCTAATATGAAAGCATTGTTCTGAATTAAAATGCAAATATGACGTGATTCCTCCAGCCTTTTCTCACTTTCTCAGCGCAGGTAAGGCATTTTGGACTAACTTAAACTGCGAGGCAGAGTAGCTAGAATGTTGTCTTCACCCAGTCCTCATGCAGGTGGGATGGTTCTTTTTAAAAGTAAAGCGAAAATTACAACTGACCGTTTTTTTGCTCTGTTACATCCACCAGAAGAACGTGCTACTGACACCCTACACACACACACACACACAGACACACACACACACACAGGTGTGGAGAAGCACAGATGCAGCCCTGGAGGGCAGCAGGTTGTGCTGGTCGGAACTGAGTCTGCTTGAAATGGCTGTATTGATGTGATTATCTGCGTTCTGCTGGGACATGGTGAGAACAATGCATTGCTGGAAGATCTCTTTTTTTGCCCTGAAATTAGAATTAACCAGCAAATTTCCTCGACACAACTGATTTTGCTATTTATCCAAGTTGCCACACACCCCATGCATTTAAGCCCAGCTGTTTTCAGCCCGTGTTTCACTTCTGCACTTTCACACACCGCTCTTTGAAGTTCTTGAAAACATCGCTCTGCATTGGAACTTTTAATTCTACAAAGTTCTTCTGCTAAAAACACAACGGGCCGGTTCAAACTGAATGGCAGGATTACAGACGGCTTTGAATCTACTATTATTTTTTGTGATTGGCAGGTCGCACATTTGCTCTAACTGCTGGAGACAGAAGCTTTAATGAAAGGATTTAATGATGTCAGGATATTTCCTGCAGCAAAAAGCACTGCGGACAAAATGGCTATATTGTGCATGGCAGGAAACATTAATACATTACTTATTTATTCATTAAAAACAAGACCACAAACTTACGATGGTATTGATTGTGAAAAAATAGCCCAAGAAGTCTAGTATAGAAAGTCTCCGAAGCACAATGGGTCCATCCTGTCTCACTTTCAAAATCATCTAACCATCCTACCATCGTTTCACGACAGTGAAGACTTTGGTGACCTACGCAGGGTAACCAGCTGGATTTGGTGGGCTCATGAGGTTGAGGTGCATCGGTCCAAGTTGTTACGTATCTCTGCGTCATACGTAAAACTCCTACCGGATTCAGGACCACAGGTCCACTCAGCAGCCTCAAAGCTACAAGTAAGGTGTCTCATAACCACAACTCCAAACCCGCCGGTGTAATGGGGGCGTCAGATTCAGATCACGTGACGTAACGGTGACCTCCCATCCCAACCCTTGCGGCACTTTTCAGGAGGGGTTCTCATTACAGGTGCATCAGAGAGCTATCTGTTCTGTCATGACGCCTGTCTGACCCTGGTTTTTGCATCGCTTTGTAGTGTTGGACTCTTACAAGACAAACTCTCTGAAAATACCAAACTGTAACGTATGAGAACGTCCTTTCGCTCGTGACTTTCTGCTCAGGTATTCTGCATGAGAGACTTAAGGCCTAAGCTGCCCATATGAAGTCCTATGTATAAGTGGATAAGTCCGCTTCAGAATTCACTGAGCCTTGGGTCCCGTCTTCCCATCATTCCACTGTAAGCCTTAATTAGAATGAGTGGGATTTAAGAATGTCAACTCTTTATAAAACAGTCAACTGGAAAATTAATGATGAAATTAATTACATTCCTGGTGGGCCTGGGAAACAGGAAAAAAGGGAAAAGTCAGCTGAAAGAATGAAGGTACAGTGTGGCTGAAAAGCATTCATTTGAAATACATCAGCTGATATTTTTTGTTTGGGGTAGACTTTTTGCTTCTGACTTTTGAGTGTTCTGTGAAATGAAGAGGAAAGGAAAGTGTGTGGCCAGGGGACGGCTCCAGATGGGTACTGAAGAGGACCACTACCTCTTTGGGTGGAACTGGGATGAGTCTGGACCAGGACATCCAGTCTTACCCCACCCAGAAACAATAGAAGCCACTGTCTGATGGTGGACCTCAGGTGACCGGGGATAAACTGGCGTGGATCTGGGAGCCAAGCGTCCGACAGATGGTGGAGGAGCGGGATGCCACCTGACTTTTGAACCCCTGGTGGGAGGAGCAGAACCGCTTGGCCCAACTACAGGTGCCAGCTTGCCCCTATTGTAGGTGGCAGGGACACGTCACCGAGCTGTGCCCCACTAGGTGGCGTGGTGCCCTTGATGGCCTGGAGCGGGAGCTGGAAGGACAGCAGCTCGTGCAGGTACGTGGGGTCGAGCCGTCACCAGAGCGAGTGACGGAAGTACTCCTAGAATGGAGAGCACAGTAGGACAGATTGATGAGGGAGATGGCCTGAGGTGGACCCTCAGGCCATCCTCCTGAGAGGATGAGGCGGGGTTAGCTGGGGTGGAAGTGCTGGGGCCTCACAACCTCAGATGGGCCCAGGGACAACTCAATCACTTCTTCTCCCAAAGCTGGGTCGGTTCTCCTGCCTGTTCCTGTCGGTACACCTTGTTTTCTGCCCAGGGTCGCTGGTGACCTGGAAGGCCCGTTACTCCCGGCACGTGTGTCCCCGTACCCTCCGGAGTGGAGCTTGGAGAGCCTCCCAGCACCAGTGTGGGACCCAGAGGATGCCCCTGATCCAGAAGTAACCTCCAAAGAGCATCCCTGTGCCAGAGTGGGATCTAGAGGAAGTCCCCAAGCTGGAGACAATCCTCCCATGTACATTATTCATGTACTTGCTGACAATTGGCAGGAGGTGCCAGTGAATGCCCTGCTGCCTCCCTGTTTCCCACCCAGATTAGTCCTAAACAGGCTTTAAGATGACCACGTGCAACTAAGAGAACTGATTAAACACTCCTTTTAAGCACCTGATATGAAAGCTGGAGGAGAAGAGTTAATGGGGAGTAAAACTGGTGCGGTTATTTTGCCTCTGGTTTCTGTTGCAGCCTGTATTAAAGTCCTTTTCGTTTAGAAACCTGCTGCTGGGTGCCATTTGTCCTGCGTCTGTCCCAGAACAGCAAATTGAGGGACAACATAACATTTTCTCCCGACCTCTTAAAAGGCAGCTAAGTACCTTGGGGGGAAACCTTACCAGAACAATTAGTAGAAACAAATGCATTATGTAGGCAGCAAATGTTGATTTCAGGGCAAGATGGTGATCCTGGGCTAGTATAAAAAATGGGCCAGAGAAGGGACATAACAAACAACAATCGAGAAGCTGTTATGATTTCGCTTATTTTTTTAAAACGAATACGATTCAAGATAAGCGCTATAGTAGTGCAGCAAACAAACCCTCAGCTGTATCGAGCTATAAGCAAGACACGAAAGAGATGAATGCCAGACAGTGCGTGAATTTGTAAGTCCTCGGACAGCTATACCGGAAGGCAGTATCCAGCTGACAGTTTGGTGACAGAAGGACAATTTCCACCACAACGGCCACAGCACACAGCCCTACAGACATGACAAGGCGAAAACCCGAGTCTGTTTCAGACTCTTGGACTCATGCTGGTTATTCCAATTATTTTGTAAATGAAGGGCCCAAAATGTCACCTACTCTGTTTGTTCTGCTGTTTTGGCCTTAGAAAACGTGGGGTTGTGGAAAAATAATTGGGTTGATTTGCCAAAAGGGTGATGTAGTTTCTCAGCAAGTAGTTGTGCTGCCTCACAGTACCGGTTGGGCTGGTTGGGCATGAGTTCAAGTCTGACTCAGTCTGTGTGGAGTTTGTCTGTTCTCTCTCTCTCTCTCTCTCTGTGGGTTTCCTCTGGGTGCTCTGGTTTCCTCTTACAGTAAACACATGTGTTTCAGGTTAATTTTTCTCTCTACATTGCTGTAGTGTGTGAGTGGTTGTGTGGTTTCCCTATGAAGAACCGGCATCCCATCCAGAAGTAGCGCTGCACCCTTGTGCCCTATGATTCTGGAATAGTTCCGGATTCCGTGACCATGCAGAGTATCATGTGATCAATGATAATGGATGGATGGATGGATGCTTTGCTAAGATTGTTTAAGGGGAAAAAAATGCCAAGTAGTAACTGTCATGTCATCATTCCTATGTATTATACTTGCTTAAAATGTGTAAGCAGTGGAAAGAAAAAAACAGAAGCTAAAATGTTCTATCCTTTGGCCAAAATCTTGAATAACTTTGATTCCTAATGGTGTCGTGAGGATGTGGCTTCTTGACCGATAGTTTGCTGCTTTACTTCCCAGGAGCCCTCTTGTTTTCCTGTGGTGAACATCACCTACCAATAACCTCAACTGCTCCAATAAAAGCATCACGTGGGTGGCTTTGAGCAGCAACGCGGATGAATGGATGAGGATGGAGATGAATGAGGCTACTGTAGTCCATGCATAACAAATTAGTGAAAAAGCAATGACAGAACAAAGTGGCGACAGACGCGCCGCCATAAATATCTCACTGAGAGCACACACACATAAAAAAAGGAGCTATACCACCTGGACAGTAAGAAGTCAGTAGCACCATAATAAAGGGAGGACTCATTATAGAGCCTAATGGCTGATGGCTGGAATGACCTCAGGTGTTGCACCTTGGAACAGTGTAATAGTATCTGCAGCTGAATGTCCTCTCTGGTTAGCTAGGGTGGCAAACAGGGTGTGAGAGTCATTGTCCCTCATGGATACCAATTTGTTGTCAGTCCTTCTCTGTACCACGTCCTCTGGAGAGCCCATATTTAGCTGAGCACGACCGCTGTATATTCGAGCGAAAGGCACGTCCAGGTACGTCTGCATCAGAAGTCCAGGAGTCTCGTTCACGTCCGACTCGGACGTGAACTTTCTCGAGCTGCTCCGCACTTTCCAAAGCAAGGTACATTGCGGCGACTCGAGGCGGGAGGTCAGCTGGTTGAGAAGATGCCTCGGAAACAGGGGGAGCTTCTCCCTGGTACCCTTGCCGTGAAGAAATGTAAACTGTGGACAACCTGCGCCGTCATTAAGGACAGCAAAGCACCCCAAGGGTGCAATGGAGCTCACGGTGCCCTACAAAAGGGACTCTCCTCTTCTGCCCAGAGTCCCACCAGGAGAAATCAATTACAGCAATTCAACATGTCAAATGATAATTGCACATAACTCACAAATAAATATAATCACATTAACATTAATTTCTGCATCTATGTGCAAGCTGTTCCCATGATTTCTCATTAGTCCAAGGGTACTTATTTCATTAGCTGGAAAGGTTGACACAAGCGGCGAAACTTTCACTTCTGTGATCAAATACACACTTCTTCACTATCTCACACACAAGTGCAGCTCCTGAATCTTCCAGGAAAATGCTTAACTTGGTTATTTTTGTTCTTGTCTGCAATACTGTCGACACCTTTGCCCCAAAAGCGTCGTTCGATTTAGGGGTTACACCGAGGGAGGCGACGTTCGCTTCAAATCGTGCTCGGAGAAGCTGGAAATGTTAACACACTCCAAGGACGTAACACTCCCCTGCAACCCCCGTTGAGCTGTGCAGATGCCATCCTGCAGTTTTGTCCCCACCGCCCTTGCCTCCAAGCCGACACCTGCAGGACGGGCGGTGACCTCAGTGAGGGAGAGGCAGCCCCCCGAAAGAGAGGGGCGCTGGTTAACACTTGCGCACGTCAGTGAGGAGGGGTCCGTCGGACCCCGGCTCACTCACCGCAGTCCCGGTAGACAAGGTGGTAATTAAAGCCGCGTTCCACCGTGGACCTCCCACGGACGGCGGGTGGCCAGGCAGTGGCAGGGTGGCAGACATGGCAGCCTTTATTTAGTCGCTGTCACTGGGTGACTCAGACTCTGGGAGACTGGTCAAGCTGCCACAGGCCTTCAGCCATAATGAGATAGGCCTCCATGGAGTCTGCACGCAGAAGGCAGCCGTGCGCCGGTGTGTATTTTAAACGCTAAGCATCAAACCACCTCTGTTCAGTCCTATTTTTCAACATGAAAGGCACCGATAGAAAAGGGGGGAGGTGCTGCAAATTCAGGCGGTGCGCGTGTGCGTCGCGCTGGAGAAATTCAAACGCGCCTAAGAACCACAGCACACCTACGGCGTAATTCTACCCTCAGACTCATTAGGACTTTAAATTTTAATCCGCAGGTAAGTTTAGGGCAGCGTGCAGTCGCCTCTACTTTCGCTCTGCCGGGTAAAATGACGACGTGTCCGCAGAATCAACTTAAATCCCTGCACTTCGTCCGGCCTCTGAAGGCGGCTATAAAAACCCATTGGACTCCACCGGTTAGCCAGACGCAAGGGCAGCTGTGAAAGAAAGGAATTAACAGCTTTATCTGGTCACGAGGCTTTGTGGAATTTGAATAAGTTCTCATTCGTATTTTGATGAAACGGCTCTTGCTTAGTCTGGAGTTTCGCTTTTCGCAAAGTGGATATTTACCGAAGCCGCTGACGCTAAATGTCGCACTCAGGCGTGTGCAGCCAAAAGGTGTCTCTGTTAGCAGAGTTTGGACTTTATTCATGATTTATGTCTGTTTTTTTCCCTTTTATACTTTACTGCCCGAATTCAGCTACCTCAAGGTCCTGGGATGACCGCGGTTGCTGCACCTCGACACTCACAAACCCTAGAAGCCACTGAAGGTAGATGGTCCTCTAATAACCACTCTCTCGAATGGAAATATATCAGCCTGTGAGGGTCTGGCACTAGTGGGCCAGAAAGCTCCGGAAAGTGGCTTGTTCAATGCCGGCAGCCAGAAACTCTCAGGCCCCCAAAGTGTCCCTAAGAGGTGCATATTGTGTGGTTACTACAACACGGTCGGTGTAACCCTGCCTTCTCCTGCAGGAGAATGACGCCAAGTGTGTCTCTCTCATAAAAATAACAATCGTTTGGTTTCAGTCTCCAGCCTTTTACTACTTGCCTATTTAGGAGCCCTCAAAATTCAGCACATAAACCAACATGCCATCTGCTGCCTGTCTAATGGCTAAGACCTATATGCCACCTCAGATGCGCTTTTAGAGACGGGGTGGTGCAAATAGGATGCTGATGTTTTCATTTTATGTGGCAGACAAACATTTTTCAACTTTTTTTTTCAACAATTTGGCAATCGTTCCTTAGGAAAAACAGCCAAGGGCCGTGCTGAGATAAATCAAATGAGATCTGTGGCCAAATTATGGGCTTTTTTGTAGAAACTTGGATCTAAAGGTAAAAGCCCTTTCCAAAAACCCATCCTGCTTCGAGACACTTGAAGAACACGACTCCGATATGTGATTATTAAATCATGCAAACACACAGATGCACTGTATCTTCCTCTGTTTGGTATGAAGAGTTGCTGTAAAATCAACTGCGGTCAGAACTTCCATAATAATCCACTGTTCACATCCCGGACATGACAAACAAAGGGAATTAAGGGACAGTTTGTTTTCCATCCTTGCAGGCGCTTTGATTTTTACCAAAGGTAAAGGATTGTTGAAGCAAATAACTGCGGTGAGTGTTGGGGGTGCATCCATGTCTGCCCTCATCGCACCCACAGTGATGGTCACCAGCCCTTCCGCTGCCACGTCTCAGCACAGCAGTGTTGCTGGGTCTCCTGTTCACACGCCCAGCAGAGCGCATTTAACCCAAGGGGCCTTTGCGATAAAGCAGGTCTGGATTCACCTAGAACACCAGAGGCCTCATTTGGATCCCGGTCTCTGCATTGGCACTTTATCGAGCTCAACGCCCAAGATGAGCTTTACAATTTCTCACCTGGTACTTATCCTCTCAACGGGAACTAAAAATGGCAAACAACATTGCCTTGACTGACTTTTTTGAGCTGTTCTTAGATTTTATAGCTTGCCTGGGGGTACGGACAGCAGAAAAGCCTCGTCTTTAACATCCGCAGTCATTATTTGCCCATTATTCTGCAACTTCCATGCCATGTTCGTCTACTTCTGTGACACTGATGTCGGTTACCAACTGCAACTGGTTGTTATCCGTTTGTACCTGTCGGGCAGAGCGCCTCCGACACACTCCCGAACCCCCTTTCAACCGCGCTCTGTTCAACACGCATCTGATCCCACTTCGACTTGGACGAATAACCGAAATAAATCTCCAAGCAAATGCTGACTGCCCTACTGCCCAACAGTAAGACACCTTTTTGCAGGTGGCAAATCTGCGATGCTTTCTGACGGCTTGGGTACGAACGGTGAGTATAATTCGATTCTTCGATTACTCAGGTGAAACTTGCAGCAGGCTTGCTTATTGAGCTATTTTCGTAGAAAAGCCGAGGCTGCCCTGCCCACTGGGACATCGCCGCACAGCGGCGTCGGTCCCACGTGCCTGAAGCTCGGGATTCGGATGTAATGAGCATGTCGACTCCCCCTTGAAACGGCCTTTTTTCCTCTGCAAAATGGGAGTTTAAGGGTTACCACCCAGATTGCGTTCCCGTATCGCCCTTACGTTTATTTCTCCTCTAGTATCTTCTGGCTGCACTGGCGCTAATGCACTTTCCTCCCCCCCATAATTAAAAGGCGATAAAGGCGTGGTCGTAAACAAATTCAATTTTGCAGTGAAACCTGCTGAGAGGGTGCGTTGCACGGCCTCCGTGTTCCACATGCCGTCGGCCGGCGTACTACCAGCGTATAAATACTGCAGCAGGAGGCAGTAAAGTGGAGAAGCCGTTAAGATGGTTATTTATCCCTGGATGGAAGAAATCATCTCATTTTATGGGCAGTATCTCAATGCAGGAAATTACTTTTTGAAAAAGTCATTAGAAAGTAGCTGGGTTTAAAAGAGAACACCCCCCCCACCGTTGCCACACCTCAACACTCTTCACCCCACACAACCAGAGGCGCCTTATCTGCTCTTCTTAACATATAAAGGCTTTTTCTCAGCTCTGCTGGCGGACATCCACGCAGGAGCGGATGTAACATGGAAAGCGGGGTGCTCTGTCATAAGTTGGGGGGGCAGAACAAAACCCCTGCTGCTGCTCCCCTGCATTCGCCTGCAGCTGACCAAGGCCCTCGCGGGGGGTAACCGAGTGTTCAGCCGAACTTCTTCTTAATTGCAGTCCTTCCAGAACTGAGCTTCCCTAAAAATAGTCTCTGGCATCGCGGGGGGAAGATGCTAGCTTTGTAAAACAGACTTTTCCCTCATCGCTTTCTGATTTTGTTTCTTCCGATTTCATTTTCAGCAGAAAATAACGTCTGGGGGAAAAAAAAAAATCCGAATCGAATCTGGGAAACCCGGAACTCTAATACCTTCAGTAGATCAGCAGACGGGTTGTCGGATCCTTCTATAGATCTATCTAGTAAATATCTGTTTTGTAAACGTGAGCCAATAATGTCGCGCTGGATTAAAAGTATCCACTTAAGGAAAGTATAAGTAAACATGAAACAGCTGCCTTGTTTTTTAACTACGCTTCCCAACCTGCTGGGGAACTGCTTTCAGCAGCTCAAGCAAAGCCAAAGTGGAACTTCGCAACATGAAAACCCTGTGAGCAGCTAGCGTCAAAAAGCATCTTCTGAAAAGCCTTTTCATTTGTCGAGATGATAGTCAACAGCCTGGACAAACAGTCTTGCAAATCAAGTTTTCTTTTCAGCCCATTTTAAAAAGGCTGTTGACGCACGACTTCAAACACGCGGTGGAGGAGAAAGGATAAAAACGGGGCGATATTTTGCTCTTCGTTCAAATTGCACAGTGCAGATTAGGTCTTGTTAAATAAATGCAACGTGTGAAGAGTAAAATCCAAGGAAAAAGGAAAAGATGGAGTCTCAAAGCAATGCGCAGAACAGGACGGTACACTGGGAACATGACTAAAATGTCCACCACGTGAGACCAGGCTCCGAACCGCACCACGACAGCCACTTGTGATGAGAAAGTTCACCTTTAATTCTCGTATGAAGAGAAATGTGATTATGCAGTGAGCGATGACCTTCAAATTAATGTTAGGAGTTCTCCCTTTATTTTCTTTGTTCTTTCAAATAAATCTCATTAAATCTTCATGAAAGCCAAGTTATCTCACTCTCCCTAAAAGCATTTCTCTGCGTATTCTTAATAAACACACTTCTGGAGAGGAAATAGCTGACAATAAAGATAGACCCCTCTTATCTGATCACTTCTCAATAATACCTAATGGACCGCAGAGAATCCAGCCAGTTACTCTCCGCTGAGACTTTAAGGAGGGTCCTATGAAATCCAATTTAGACCCTAGTTCTCACTACTGCGACTGGACAGCTCTTATTAGTCATCGTTGCCCTCCGATAATATTCAGGGATGAAGTTTGCTTGTCCTCTGACCACCCGGTGGTAACAAAGTCTCCCCAAGAAGCAAACAAAGCGCTAACAAAGCACTGCCGACTCGCGTGCTGGCAGCTCCGCGGTAAGTTCTTTGACTCTATTGGCCTGCGGCCGGAGATGTTCGTGTTCAAACAGCAACCGGCTGAATGTTTTTTACTTAAAAAAATCTTTTGTTTCTGCAAACTTTTTTTTTTTAAAAAATGAGACGTTACTCGTAAAAAAAAAAAAAAATCAGTCATATTTTCACACTTCATCACATCCATGAGAGAAAAAAAAATTGTCATAATTTTCCCCTTATTTGCATTTCTTCGCAGCACACTTTTGGGACACATTTCAACGCTTTTGGAAAGCCTGCAGTATTTGGTGGTTCGGTTTTTTTTTAAACCTCTTTATGTAAGTATACTTGTAAATGTTTACTTCAACATAAGAATAATAAGCATCAAAGTCCCCCTGAGAAGGTGACACGCAAAGCCCTCAGAGGACAGATTTTCAAGAGGTCATCGCTGCCCCCCGATACTAATCCAGGGATAAAGTTGGCCTGTCCTCTGCGTACCCGATGGTCACAAGGGACCCGATGTATCTTTTGTCCCCCCCCACTTCGTGCCACTTCCATCTCAGATTTCATGGTGGTATCCCTGTGTCAAACATGGGTGAGAAACGCAAAGTTACTAACCAAGGCAGGAGATGAGACATTTACAGCTGTCACTGCACGAAGTTCTGTTGCTTATTTTTGCCTACTTTGGGCGAATCCTCCACAGATCAGAGTTCCTTCTTAACTGGGGACACAATGATGCCTGGTGTGAAGCTGTCAGCCTTCTCCACATATAAAACAGAACATTGAGGGATTAGACCATAAGCAGAGCATCTCGCCCTTCCCAATCTGATCGGTCTACTCATTAATGCTGTTTGTCACGCCTTAGCACCAGCCATCCGAGGTCCGCACCCGAAATCCTGGGGCTTGAGGATGAGGGGAGGGGATAATCCTGTGTTGCCCCCAGGATAAACTCCTGACTTTCAAGGGCGGCTGAGTCAGGGGGTCAGGAGACGTGGAGGACTGGCTGCGTTAAAGACAAAACACTGCGGTGCTCATTAGCTCTGCTCTTCCGCTCCGCTTTTGCTGCTTCTGCACCGACGAGGCCTGTTTCTGCCTTCGGGCCCCGTTGGACAGTAGCCTGTCTTTGGGTGGTTCAAGCCCCCTTCACCTCACACATGCTGAGCAGAGTGATAGACTCGCAGGAGAGCCGCACCATGAATAATGCAAAAAGAAGGAGGGATCTGCCAGGTCCAAACGCAGCCCAGGGCTAAAAGACACACAACAACACATCGCAAAGCCAACAGATGTCCCACTTCCTCTCAGATGCCATACAGGTATAATAAGGGGCAGTGTAGCAGAACTTGGTATAAAATCTCTGCGACGGAAGGTTTCTGGAATATCCTCGGTGTGACGAGGAACCTTTTTCAACGTCATCACTCTCGGTACCAGCACATCCCTCGCGAAGTCGCGCGGCCCACGTGAAAAGAATTCCAGAAGAAGTGCCCTTCATTTTATTGCAATGTATTAGGAGCATCTATTACCACCCTATTTTGTGGCGCATTCAGAACATGACTGTTTTGTTTCGTTTTAACAGAACGAGCCAATGATCGGAAGTTCAGTGCCGTGACAGCTGCACCTTCTGCTTGCTCGTAATAATTTTTATTGCCCTGACTCAGCATTTTTTCATTTTTTTCAATCCCGCCTTACAGTCCTTCAGTACTCACAGAAATGTTGACTGTATTTGCGAGGTTTGCTTAAATGCCGGGTTTTTGATCACCCGTGCTAACTGATGCTCTGCTCAGAGTGCATTGAAGGTGTGGAACGCATGTGGAAGCGGTAAAAAAAAAAAAACATTATTTCTTGAAGCTGCAGAACAACTAAACAGCCGGGGAGAGGTACAACAAGACAGGCTTGTTCCAGGCATTTGTGGCAAAGTTCCGGCAGTTTGACTGGCAGCTTCATCAAACAGGCATCAGTAACACGAGGAGGAACCCCGTGAGCCGCAGCTTCGAGCGAATCCTCGGGGAAAACCATCTGAGCTGCAGCTCCTCGCAGCAAAGTGTGCGTTTAAACGAACTCTGCTGCTGCGTGTTCTGCGTGCCCTTTCATTGCCTCACACAGCAACCGGCGCATAGTACAAACGCGTCTTTTCTCAACGCTTCACAAAGGATTCACACACGGGCCGAGCACCACGCTTTTAAACCTGCAAAACGGAAGACCATCTCAGCAGATGTAGAACAGCAGGTGGCCAGGCAGTGGCTGTATGTCTGAGGCCAGTCGATTTTGCCTGCGGTGCACATTTCTGAACGTTTGCCGCTCTGCATAGGAGATTTAAACTGGCTAAAATACTCTGTGACGCCGCATGGAGGATTAATTCTGATGTTTGTGCAGAAATCCCTAGAAGAGGGAGGTCTCAACATTTCCACTGTACAAAGCATCCGCGACTCTGTCGCGATGCATTTTCCATCAGCCGCTGCAGACGTCCTTCAGCACCAACCTCAGGCCTCAGCGAATTTCGCTCCTGGTGGTTAACCAGCTCCCTACATGGTTCCCTTTCCCTCTTCAGCTCCACGCGACCAGGTGCGGGGAGCCGTGACCTTGCAGGACCCCACCCCACGGCAAATGCCGGTTAGCAGCCTCCGCTGCGGTACTGCTGACACAATGCTAAGTGTCCAGCGTAACGTTTCAAGCATGTGCTAAGATCAGGAGGGACAAGGCAAAGCTTTTACTCCAGCAGCCCCTTCAAAAGCCAGAGATGTGGTCTCCACTGCTGCATAATTCACTGCTAAAAAAAGCCCCCACTTTAAAGCCCCTCTCATTCGTGTTACACCGGATTGGCTTTCTAACACCTCTGTGTCACGATGTGGGGATCTGGAGGAGAACTCGAAGAAGCCGAAAGGTTGCTTAATAACCCTCTATAATGACATTAACATACGAACACAGTTCGACTGCGCTTAAGAAACTTAGTGCCAGCAGTTACTTTGATCGTCTCTCTTTCGAGCAGTTTGGCTTTGACCTCCCGGCGCCTGCGTCTGGGAGCAACACGAAGCCTTGCGCGTGGCACTGGTTTCTGAACGGCCACTTCGGACTGTTTTCGCGGCGCTCTGCGGGGAGCTGCTCGACCGCAGACAGCCATGATGGAGTTCTCACTTATAGACTTTTAAAAGGCACCAGCTGCTCCTGATAAAAAAAAAAACAGAAAGAAATAAATAAAACTCATAGGCTTTTTAAATCTCAGGCCATAGCAGAAACATCTGCTCTGCTATACCGTGAATTCATTTCCAGGGGAGCAAGTAATTTCTCTGCTCCAGCCTGCTCAATTAATGGCGTGTGTGTCGTATTAGTGGGGGTCTGCCAACGGTCCTTGGCGGACGGGGGTAAAGGATTCGGTGGGCACACCGCTAGTTCATTACTCTAGAAAACATTAATTTCCCAGACAGAATAAATTACACGGCTAATCTATTTCAGATCTGTGTAAATATCGATAGAATGAACTCTGCATCTGCAGCGAGTCGCTGGCACATGTGGGTGCCGGGCCTGGGGGGCAACTGTGGGTCCACAACATCGGTTTGGTGCCACCTGCCAACCCTTACAGAGGCTGGGTGCAAATAAAGGACTAACAAAGCACTGCTGACTCATGTGCTGGCAGCTCCACGGTAAATTCGTCTCTGCCGGCCTGTGGTCAGAGATGTTGGCGTTCAAACAGCAACCAGCTGAGTATTTTTCATACGGACCTTTGTGGCGTTCTTTCTACAACCAACGATGCAAACTTTCCTAAAAATGAGACGTTCCAAAAGTCGTCGTTTATCGGCCATGTTTTCACACTTTGCATCACATCCACGCGAGAAGAAAAGTGTCATAGTTATTCGCACTTCTTAGCAGCACACTTTTGGGACTCATTTCGACGCTGTTGGAAAGCCTGCAGTGTTTGGTGGATTTGGTGGACTTTTTTTCTACATAAGAACAATAAGCATCAAAGTCCCCTTGAGAAAGTGACACGCAAAGCCCTCACGGGACAGATTTTCCGAGGCTTTTTTCAATGTTTTTCACTTAGGTAAGGACAAAAAAATCTGGAAGCATTTAAAGGCAGAGACGCCAAAGAACTCGCAGAAACACGTAACATCCGTCTGCGGGATTGTTACGCCGTAGCTTGACGCCGGCATCTACCGACAACTACAGAGGAGCAAACACAGCACTGCGACCTCACTGAGCTTACAGCTTATACTGCAGGTGAAAAATTTTTCGAAAATTTCATAAAAAAACATTAAAACGTTGTTTTCTTAACTAACAGATTTGTTCCGATATGATTTGAAGTAAGCAAAAAAGGTTTAAGCCCCGATTAACACGGAACAACGAAGGGATCTGCTGGAATGACAGCCAGCCGTACATCGACGTAAACCGCTATATAACCCCTCTTGTCAAAAACCAACAATCTCAATTTTTGGCCCTCGTTCATCCCGTTAAATAATGAACTGCTCAGTAACTGAGCATTTTAACAGGTTTTATCCACATTTCGTGCCAAATCAACCTAAGCAAGGAACGGCCTTATTGTACCGAATCCCCATCCAGATGAGCAATAGTGTCGTTCTGCTAAATCAACATCCACCTCACTAAGGTGTGGTGTTATTCTACTGAATCAGATGTGCTGAATGAGCATCCATGTCATCATGATGTGAACAATACTGCAGTTCTACTGACACAACATCCACGTTCTGTTTTATGGTACCGATGCGCAATACTGTGAAATCAGTCTTCTAGATGGCGCATCCAAGATGGTTGGCTTATAGGATTTTGTAGCATTACTGCATATATCAGTCTGTTAGCTTCAGCTGTGGTGGTGGCTGGGATTGTAGATACTGCTGTCCGATAGTGGCTTGTCATCAAATCGAGCGAGCTTAGTGCTGTGGCTGACAATGGCTTAGTCACGATCTTCTGCCTCATGTCTGCTGCTGAACCCCATGTTTGGCCTGCACTCTGGCACATGTTTCACGATGGGCTCTTCTCTGGATTCTGCTTGTATGTAGTTGCCAGGGATTTGAGCTTTGGCATCTGCATTTTACGTCACGAACGTCCTGTTTTGACAGGAGGCTTTTGATGTTTGACCACTGGGTGGTGAGTTGTTTTTCTGTGAGTGTGGATGATGGCCTTTTTCTTATCCACGGTTCCCTCACGTGCTTCATGTAGCCTCTTTCATTGGGTTTGCTGTTGTAGCAGCATTTCATCAAGTCCGTAGCATTGGATCGTATCCATCTGTGACCGGTTCCAGTAGCCCACTTGCCAGCCAGCTGCCCTCGATCCCCAAGGTTTGATGCAGATCATGTTCATCTGGGTCACGTCCAAGACTGTACAACTCTTTCTTTATTTCATCCTCAAACTGGGAGGTAGGCAGTTGTGGCATTAGGAGTCTTGCTTTTAGTGAATGGTGGTGGGATTCCCCGGACTGGGAATTGAACCCCTTTCCCACATGCGGGGTGGTGGGATTTTTTGTCATGTTGTCCAACCACACTTGACTCGCTTGGCTCTCAAAATAGGCCGCCGCCGTACATCCGACTAGATCTACTGATGACTACAGAGTCAATTTGTCATTATGTGCAGTTTGAATAAATTATTATGTCATTTATGCTCTGATTTTCTCTTATCTTCCCCCCACTTACAGCACAGCACATTATTTAGATGGAATACGATATATACGCAGCTTAAGGTGACAAAAGCTGTGCTTTCACAGTCACAGAGCAACCATTCAAATGTCGTTTTTTTGTAACTGCGGCTTAAATAAAGTATATAATTGAAAAAAAAACAATGCTTGTTTTGTAAGTGAACAGGTTTGACAGCAAGAACCGCCAAATCAGCTATATCGGGTCTTGTAAAGATGTGTCCTGTTATAGCTCAGCAACAACACGGTGAATTGTTAGGATATAACAGTGCCTGAACCTGTATACCTGTATGTGTGCTCCTCCTATAAATATGAGAAGCTTTAGCTAAGTTACGTATGACAAATGGCCTTGTGCATTGTGCACGCAGCCTTCTGTCTGGCGGAATTACAAACATCACTGCATTCTGTTGCTGCGGCATTTGCGCTAACTTTAGCCTTTGATGTTACAGAGATTTTTTTTTTTTTTTTTACAATAGTCTAACGGTCATGTTTATCTCATCCTCATGCTACATTTTCAAAGAATCATTGTAGCGCGCTCGCATTACACCAGTGTTTTTATTTTTGGAACAAGATCACTTGTTATAGGTATAGGTAAATGTCGTGCTCCTTCAGGAGCAGGGAGCTCCTACAGCTAAAGCTAAAGCTGAAAATGAACGGTTCCATTCCGTACTTATTTAGGTTCTCGGTACATTCAGACACGTCTCCATTACTCTGGACGGTTTCTCGGGGTAAGCAAGGCATGTCTATTGACATGAGTAAATAGTCGCGTAATTGTAACGTTCAATCCCCAGCTTGATCTGCATTTAAAGATCACAGTGCTTCTGTACTACTTTTTTGTAAATCATATTTGACTTGAGCAGAGCTTATGTATTCCAAAGGTGCTTTCTTATGAAATAACCTTGGATGACAACACAAAGGATTGTAGAGCATTATCTTAAAGAGATAAAGAAAACGTAAGCTTGGTTAAGTTCAACTTAAGAAAAACCTTAATGGCTTTGAGGGGAGATAAAACATATCTTACAGTACAATGCGTTTTAAAAGCGACTGTTACAAATGTGAACATCATGCAAAAAAGATGCAGAAATGAGTGGGAAACTGCACTGCGCTCATAGGGAATATATTTCATTGTTTAATTGTGCAGAACTGGGATATGAAGAACGCTGTATTCTTGTATCTTCTTCCTTTGTTCAAATTAATAAATAAATAAATAAATAGTAAAGAAAATATCATGTCACAACCCCTGAGGAATGATTCCCCGTTTGACCAGCAGGGAACCTCGCAACGTCCGAACCAGAAGGAGTGTGTGGACCTGTCTTTACTCCGCTCATTATCCCGTCTTTGCAGAATCTCAGCCGCTGCTGGCGATCATCGTCCCTGCCTGCCTGCCTGCCTGCCTTCCTCCTTCTACTTTTCTCTCCGTTTACTCGTCAATTCAGTTCCATTTATTCTTATACAGCGTTTCTTTTCATGCTGTGGCTCAGAGCTGAACAGTGGACTGTGACAACAGAACAGATACAACAGGTATATAGTGAGGCTGTAGGTGGATGTTACATGTTAATAAGAGCAACTGTACAGGGTATAAGTTCGACACGGTAACTGAGGAGAGGAAAACAACAAATCCCAACCAAATGTAAGGGAGAAAAATAAACCTCCTCGGGTTCAACAGTGGCTGTTCCTGTCCTGGTCTTCTACACATAGAAGAACAGTGCCAGTACCAGTTAAGATGTTATATTGCTAAGGACAACATTACGTAGGACAGCAAAAGCTGAACAAAGTGACATTGAGGTGCAGGTGATCTGATCACATCATTATGGCAGGGGGTCCTCGGTTCCAGGCGCCATGGTGTGCCGGTCTCACCACTGTCTCTCGGCTGGTTTCGTCCAGCCTCATCAGGATGGGGGGGGGGGGGGGGGGAAAAAA
>UFQX01000033.1:820572-861685 GCA_900497675.1 Arapaima gigas
GGGGGGGGGGGGGGGGGGGGGGGGGGGGTCAACAATCCACGCCTGTGATAGCATACCTGCCCCATGTGTGTGTGAGAACATCCCTCCTTGTTCCCCAGTTCCTCAGCTTACCACGTCCTCGATCCCCTGTGCCGTCCTGCCCTTCAAGCCCCTTACTCACTGTATGTTCATCACACTCAAGTTCATTGGTCTCTGTAGCACCTCCTCCTCACTCCCTGATCCTGGTAACTTGTAAATCACCTCCCCTGCTGAGAATAAAACGACAGCTCACAAATGTGAAATTAGCTAAACACACATCAGACAGTTACTAACAGTACAAAGAAATGCCAACAATCTATATCACAGCTTTGACTGGCAGTGGTTTTTAAACACTGTTTGTCAAACCGCTCCCTATTAGAAAACGTTGTCTGCTTTGCTGAAGTTTCTTTTCATCTGAAGCAGAGCATGTGGAAAAGATATTGGATAATGCCAGATTGTACATTAGAGACGTAATAGTGAGTACTAAATGTGACAGACAGTGGAGCAAAAGCAAAAACAAATGCATAAGATTCAGTACTGACTGGTAATATTAAAATGTGTAATACCAAACTCTTAACAGCCCCACACACAGCCCAAGCCTCAGTTTACTAGATGCTGGATAAAAAAGACCCATTTCTCTCCTGACTGTCCCGCTTTTACGCTGTCTTTCACGGTTTTAAGTGTCAAATCTATTGTTCACTTTAATGGCCTTCAATGACTGGTTTCTCACTTTCTCTGTAGAATTTTTTTCCTGAACAGAATCTCACTACCAAATGGCAGGTGATGTCCTACTTGATCATTTCCCTTTCCATCTACAACAAATGGAACCCGATGCTTTTTGACCTTGGCAATCAGTAACACTTTTATTATGACAATATCTCAAAATGACCACATAGTGAACAAAAACACATTGAGAAAAGGGTAGAACACATTTTCGTAAGCCGTCGTAACAGGTTTTCTTTGTACGGGTCCCTACATATATCTGCCAAATATTTGCAGTGCCACCATGTTTGGTGACCATCTTGCGTTATCTCTCCGCTCTTCCGGAAATATCCTGGCAGAAACGTTCTCTTCTATTGTCACTCGGGCCGCCAAGGTTAGATAGAAAGAAATCCAAATGGGGATCTAAAAAATTGCATCTTAAATGAGACATTGCATGCAGCGGCTTTATTACGTTTCAGATATTCATTTTCAAAAGGAGACATAACTTTAGGGCCCCGTAATTGGAGAGACCTTCAACTAAATTTGCACACAACACGAAAAAAGACTATAATTTTTGCAATAAGCACATGCAATTCCAGGAGAATAATATTGTGGCAAAACTCTCTGTTGTGTATGATGTAATGACTGTCTCATAGAATCAGAAGCTACCATGAAACAGTATTGTCCTCATAAAAGGAATGTCCAAACCTCCTGTGTATTGCAGTGGAATAATAAGAGGCCATATTTCCCTGTTTGCGCTCTAAACAGCATTAACCCAAAGGCGTTTCTTGAATTCATCTGGAAGTCAATGTTGGTAATTCATTTTAGGAGCATTCCCACGCCGTTCACCTTCAAACCTGGTAATGACAGAAGGGAATTTAACCGCCCGTATCCATGACTGTAAGGAAGAGGACATGAGCGTTGCTGTAGTTTCACATGTGCCCATCTTCTGCAACTGCATCATTCAACTTATGTCAACTATGTGTTCATGTTTACCCAGTCATTTGAATACTGTCATGTAAAATCAGTGTCAGAAAATGAATGTCACAAAGTAAACATTCAGGCCCAGATGGGCATGTTAGCTGGGCTCAGAGTTGCCCTCATCACCTCGTTGCCCTCATCTCTACTTCCATATCCCCTTTTCCATAACTGTTGGTACATCTGGTTCAGGTCTGACTGGAAAACAGGTTAACAGTATTTTTAAGGTTGTAGTCTCTCTTTGTAAACATTATAGTGCCTATTTGAGCTTAAAAGCTGTGAAAATCTCTGCTGGAACCCATTGGTAAAGAAACTAGGGTTATAAATCACATCCCCATGATGCACATGTCCCATAGTATTGTTATACTTGGCTTTCTTGTAAAATGAACAAGAGGTGGAGCTTTTTGAGAGACATGGTAAAACCCCGTAGCAGTTTCTCAGACTTTTGCCAATCTCCTTCCCTCTGGATTTTCTGCCATCACCACCTGTAATATCCAAATGAGAGCAAGGAGTGTCTCCCCAAGTCTGCTCAAGCAAAAGGTTAAATAAATGCTTACGGTGTGGTGTCTTCATAACAAACCAAAACTTCACTGGCTTGTTTTTTGAGTCATTTATCTTAAAAAAAGATGTACGAGCAGCATTAGGCCACAGCAACATACAGTGAGAGACGGTAACCAGATTCGCTGTTCACCTAAATAAAACGCGGGGGCGAGGGTCTGATGTTTACAGTGTGTCACAGGTGTGATCATACAGCACTGTCTAATATGTTCGTACTTTCCTGAACCCCTCTGAATTAACACGGAGATCAAAAGTTAATTTCTCCAGTGGGAGAAAGTCAAACACTTCAGACAGCCACATATTTACAGAGGGAACTTCAGGTGTCGACCAAAGAATTCAAATGCATTTCTTTGCCAAGTTTTTCGGCATAAACAACCCACACTAAACAAATTCCTCAAGAAGAGAATTTGGGTTGTGGTTTAACAGGAAAACTGATGGGGATAAATCAAAATTTAATATGAAGGTCTTTTGAACAGTTGAGTGAAGACCCGTCCAGCAGGCTTGAGCCTCATCACATTCCCATAATAGTACCGACGTGCCTCAGGCGATGTTACATTCAAAACACAGCTGCGATTCAGATCTGCTGACAGGGGAGCCCACTGAAGTTCACTGGACTCATCGTCATGTTCATGGAACCAGTTTAAGGTGTCTTGTGCCGTGGGAAATGGGGCATCATCATGCTGGAAAATAGCCATTAGAAGATGAGTACATTGCGGCCAATGTGCAGCTAGCTGTTCAGTCTCATATCGCGTAATGAAAACCCAAACATCTGTTTTCTGTGGCTGACTTTGGAGGCCCTGATTCTGGGCTCCTAATTGTTTAAATTATATCAGAACAACACATCTGATTTCTTAAAGTCTTCATTCGAGAAGTTACAAGATAGATTTTAAAACCGGTATAGCAAGTGAGGAAAAATATTCAGCCGGATAACATTAATTCTACCAAATAATGAAAAAGAAAGAGGTGACTTTGTAGGCAGGTCCTCTTTAAATGTGTTCAGTAGCAGGTCAGTAAGATCAGGAGTGATGAAAATTCCTAAATATCTGAATCTCGAGTTTTCAAATTTAAAGGGGAAAAACCAGTTGGAATTCGGAGGGAAAATCAGTTGCGTGGCCAAGGAGTCAGAGACTGATTTCACAAGGTGAAAATGTACTGTAATTGGATATCAGCTTTGGAAGCGCAGGAACTGACACCTCAGGGATACTCAAGTGCGGGAGAACGTCGTCTGCATACATACGGGAAATACGATTGTCTTCTGCTTTCATACTGTTACTGTCCTTGTTACTTCTGACAGCCAAAGGTTCAGCCTCAAGCATGAAAGTAGCAAGGCCCAATTTTAGGCCAAAACCACCGCGACGTGAATAATAAAACATGGAAACAGACTCGTTCCTCGGGGTCCAAAGAGAACAAAAACAGAGAAGAGGACAACAGAATTTACAAATGTTGTTACAAGCCCTTAAATTGACAGATGCCATTATTATAGCACCTGAAAGCGTATCACACATGGGCAAGGGGATAATGAAAACTATCCAAAGGGGACCTCATCTGATGGTTAATACATTAACACATCGGCCTGAGTGATTCGTGTGTGGTGATGCCTAGGAGTGCAAGGAACCAGCAGTGGGTATTAGGGTATTAGCAGAAGACCCCCTGGGCCTCCTAAATGAATGCGGGATGAGCTTGAGCTGGTGGGTGAAACTCACTCTATTCACACACATTTCAGACTGTTTGCTTACCATGCCAGTAAACAAGCCTTGTGTGTGTTCATTTCTACAAACAATTATTTAAATTCAGCAGCAGATTTGGATCAATCGGCTCCTCTCCTCTGTCTAAAGCTCGGCCGAATGTCTCATCTGAGCAGAGATTTTCTCCTTGTACTTGTTCTCAATGAGTTGTGATAAGGAATACATGAATCGCCTGAAACATATGATATGTGCAGAGTCGTGTCATCGGTGTTTCAGTTTTGGGAGAGAACCACCATAAGGTTCCCGGTCACCCAGCTTAGTAACTGTGCATGCAGCCCTGATAAGAAAACACTGAGACCCCTCCCGGAAGCCAGGTTAAATTTGCCATGAAATATTGCAAAAATTACACTCCATCATGCAGCAAAGAACTGTTAAGTTCTCACAATGTACCAGAAAGGTAAATCAGTAACGTGTATGCACTGTTGTGACTGATAGTTCCGAGGGGAGAAACCTCTTGATTAGGTAATATGGAGAAGATGCAAGTCTGCAACTTAATAAGAGGTGCCTTTCAAGCCTTTGGTTTTTCTCCAGTGGAGATGTCAGCGATTTCCATTAACCCAATGTCCCTTCCTTATATGTTTTGTATAAGGCCATGAAAAGTGATTAAACAAACTCAGATAACAGTTTAGCTTGAACGAGACCAGATACTGCCTCTGTAGGGCTTGGGCGCCTCCTTCTCTGCCGAAGGGTCACAGTGACTCTTAGGACCTTCAAGGTAAAATACCAAACGCACTTATCCAAATCCTTCCACAGGATAAGAAAAGTTCCAACAGAGACAGCTGAATGGGAAGAAGAACATCAGAACCATCAACACAGCTGTCAGAGCAAGGAAACGGAAGCTGCAGACATCAAAACGAACCCTACCCCTTCTCTCGCCGAAACTTGACAATAGAATATGACAAACCCTGATAATAGAATATGACAATAGTAGCAGTGTGAATAATGTAAACCAGCGTATTTATCTTTTTGGTTTTAGTTGACAAGTGTGAAAAAATGCGCAGCTAAGGTCAAAAGCGGGACAAAGCGTGGTGTTTACAATGAGTCGTAATTTTAGCGTTTATTGTGCTTACTCCGCATGAAGTTGTGTCGATCGGAAGTCGTTTCAAATTATGCAATTTGAATTTTTTTCAGTAATTTCTCAAGTATCCTTAAGCAAGGAGAAACATTGTTATGATGCTTTTTGTAATGTCCTTGCTACAGTAACAGTTACAATGTGAAGCACTGTTATCTATGGCCACTAGATTTTACTGTAGATACAGCAGGAGATTTTTCTCCCTGAACATTCGGGAAGGTATAAACTACTGTGGTTTGTACTACCTACATTCTCATGTCATCCCAAGTGTCATTGCGTCTTTGTAATTTTCCCTCTTTTCCATATATACTCTCTTTTTCTGTTGCTGGCAGTTACACACTACAGGTGCCCAGTGCTCCAACCAGAGGTCAACTAATGCTAGTCCAAACCTGGCTTGAGTCTTAGGCTTGTGGTAATTCTCAAAAGACCTCAGGGTGAAAATCTCAAAAGAGCTGCTGCCTCCCATTTGCACCATGCGTTTGAAAGCTTGTATGTTTGTTTATAAGTGCCACATACCGCCTCCATATTCCAAGAACCTCAAAGACCCCGTTCTTGCTCTTCCTTTTTAAGTGCCATAGAAACTCAACACTTTTCCACACTGCCTCATAGATGTTTCTGCAGTTCAGATGCCTCTACACAACTTGTCACGATACTTCAAAAATTTCCACTGACACTTGCTTCCATGTTTTAAGTGCTTGAAAGACCTGGTCTATATTTTAGTTTAGTGCCAAGACTCTATGTCAGCCTGGAGAGCTGTTGGCAAGTGGCTCTCTGGTTTTTTGATAGACTGCGTTTGCCTTCTGCCTGCCTCCAGTATTGATTACTTTTTATAGAGAATGATGCAGTCAACGTCAAGATCGTGTTGAAGAACTCTGCAATGACAGACACAATGGAAATAGTCCTTTAGAGATTCTCCAGCTTCTGCAGTTCAAAAGGATCTGCCAAGGAGCGATCTTTTATACAGGGTAAGCAAGGATAAGTGGAAGTGGCTCGGCCAATAGAAAAAGGCGGAACCATTGCCACATTATTCATGACACGCTTTCATGTGTATTCCTCATCTTGGAGCACAGCAGGGGTTCTTGGTATTGAGAGACCAGTCATTTTCAAGCTGACGTTTACAGCACATGTGTAGACTTTGAGTTGCGGATAACAATATGAGTAACCGGTTCATTTTGATACCGGTCCTGGGAACCATCTGCATTTTGTAAGCAGCATTTATGAAGCCTTTCAGAAGACATTTGCAGTATATAGGAAACTGTGGCCATAGTGCTTGTGTGGAGAACCTGCACAGTCTACAATAAAACTGGCAAAAATGGTCCATTTGTATGAGAAACACATAAAAGAATCAAGATTTCATCAGAAACAAACCAAAATTCACCGAGAAACTGAGTCTGCTGGTCTAGCAAACCAAAACAAATGTACACCAACTTGACAGATCAAATTCATCTATGCACAGAACACGAAACTGAGCAGAGTTTCGAAAGGAAAAGTGTGTTCATGTGAAATTCTCCCTGCGACTGGAAAGCAAGAAGAACGTGGTGTTGACTAAGGGAACTGAGATAACGCTAAATGCCAGAAAACTCAGTTTGGCTGAGGCAGCAGACTGAAAGTGAATAGGAGAAGGTCACACCTGTTTAGCTCCAAGGAGGAGAATTTCTCCAGCCTCACCTTTTCTGAAATATAAAGTACCTGCTTCTCCTGTTAGCGTCCATTCAAATAGAAGACACCTTGGTTCAAGATGCGACCGAGGCACCTGTTTGACCGCAGGAGATGTGCACCGGCGAACTGAAGCTCACCCCCTGTGACAATAACAAATAACACTCAGAGGAGTTACTCTGAAGCATTAAGCACGTGCATCTAGGTTATCGGGCAGTGTCTCTCTACATACCGCTTTCATTGAATGAATATTTAACCCTTTTCAGACGCAGTGACTACATGTATCTAATAGTGCAGGATTAATATTTTATTCACTTTACTGGCCAAAGTGCTTTGTGCACTTTTGCTCTCAGAAGAGGCACTGATGACATGCAAGCCTGAAATGTCTTGTGGCACATTAATGCTATTTTCAGGTACTGAAGTGGATTAACTGGAAATGATAATAAACTGATTGATAATTTGTGAGTTGCTGACAGGGGGGCATTAAGTAGGAGGTTTTTTAGGACTAGATAAAACTATTGGTAAGACACTGTCAAGTGCCGTGCCGCAGACTAAGGAAGACAATCCACGCGTTTTTACTTTGCGCCTTGACCTTGTAGTTTGCTTCTTTGATCACTGCATTTTGACTCATTTTATGATAACCTGAGGTTAAATCAGGAGCCTGGAGAGCAAAGACTCTCAAGAACAATTCTCACTGTACTATGACGTGGCTCAAAACACATTAGGATGTTTTGTGTGGAAGTAGCGCAGCTGGTATTCCCATACATATCCGTGTCTTTGTGTTGCAATGCAAGAGTTAAAATTAAAAGATGACAGACGTCATGGTGACCTTGGCCCAAAGAGGGATGTTTCCAAAAGGGAGAAGCCAAAGATTTTGGCACGGACCCTTCTTTTGCCTTCACTTCATAACTTGAAGGAGAACTTTGAACCTCATAACTTCATTATCCCCCGCGCTGTCATATACCCTGGAAAAAGGTATTGCAACAACAACTCTATTTCAGCTAAACCGGGGCTGTTCAATGTCATTATTTCCATCCTTTGTGGCGCTGTTACCCAGGTTAGCATCTAGGAGTAACTATCAGACTGGGTCCCTCATAGATTCTTGCAGTCTGTGGGTACAAATTTGCCTCCATCACCAGTATGCCCCCCTGCTGACTGAGAAACTGGGGTTTCGTTCTCACATTTTTCTAGTTGGAGAGAATTCCACTGCAGTAAACTGGTGAAAAGAATAGCAGCATATCTATATGAACTATAAATGGAACATTTTCCCGCTATTTTTAAGCAGAGAAATGGGGCACAGCAGAACAACTACTGTATTAATAAATTTAAATAAATAAAAGGCTGCATTGAAAAAGCACTTTTGTAAAACATGATTGGCCTCCAGCATTTTTTGTAAGCCATTAATAATTTTACAAATGGTTTGTAAACTATTTGTAATGGCTTATAAATCCGCTATAAGCGTACATTTCATGCACAGTACTCTCCTGTAATGCATTTTTTAATGTCGACTGTCTCCTCATTAAACAAGTTGCACTTGAACAACAAATTGTGGGAGGCACAGCAGCTCAGCAAGTAGCGCTGCTGCCTCAAAGTGCCTGGGCCTGTTGGTGGTGCATTTGAATCTGGCTCAGTCACTGCGGGGTTCACATCTTCTCCCTGTGTCTGTGTAGGTTCCCTCAGGGTGCTCTGGACATGTGACCACTGGAGGACAACACTAGAAACCAACTCAGAAACAATTGCATAGGTGACCTTGAAGTGTAGTACAAACCGAGGAGATGCACTATCCTTGCTGCTGTTCTACACAGGCCTGAACCCCCTCAGCCTGATCATCACTGGTTATGGATACAGGTTCAAGAGTGGAACTGCCATCCACCACCTTCTGCACATGGATGATATCAGGCTGAACGGCAAGTCTGAGAAACACTGACTCCCTGATCCACTCGACCAGGATCACCAGTGAGGATGTTGGGATGTTTTTTCGGACTAGAGAAATGCAACGGGATGATAGTAAAAAGAGGGAAAGTGATAAAGACAGAGAAGCTTCAGAAATACCAGGGCTTGAAGAGAATGTGGAATGTGAAAACCAAGGTAGTCCCAAGGTAGTCTCAAGAGCTCCTTTCACCCCTCAGCTGGAAGAGCGGTCCAGTCGGATCCCATGAATGACATTGGTCTCCTAATAATCCAATCCTAATAACGACAAAAATACTAGGAAGACCTAATCTGAGGAAAGATACTATTCACAGCGAAAAACAGGGCTGGAAAGGAACATGTATCAAATTCACTTCACTGTTTGAAGATGCAGGGCCAAGTAGAAGCACAAAAAACACTAAAAAGACCAAGACATTGTTTCCTTCAGACATTTATTAGGCAAACATTTCATTTCTATTCACTCTTTTTCAGATCAGGAAAGGATTGCGGATTATATAGGAGTGATACAGCTGTACACATTTTTCAATTTTCTATCACAATCTGACCTTGCATTCCCAAAGTGAGTTTTGAAGTCTAGGGGTAATGTAGTCATAGACTAGAGAGACACAATTGAAATGGATAAAGCTTTTTTACCTCACCTCCACGAAGAAGTGAAGTTTGTGTTTTCAATCTCTGCCTCATTATAAACAAGCAAATACATCATACATGTCATACTGAAGGTAGCTTGTGTCCTCCGTTCTTAGCATTCTTTTCACATAGTCTTGAGAAGTACATACACCTGTGAATGACCTAGAGCCATTCATTAGAGCAACAATGCAAACAGCTATTGTTCACGTCTTGTGTGCCAACAGTGTCACATACTTTTCTTTCCACCGGTGACATTGGTCATTTTTCCCGTCTCTTCAGTCTAGTCTTCCGTGTGCAGTAAATGTCCTTCTTTCCCTGCAACACAAACATTTTTAGCACTTTAGGTGGGAAGATGAGCCAGAGCTGTGAGCTGCAGTGCGAACCGGTGGAGAAGATGAGGTCAGTGTGAGTGAACCGTGAAGTTCAGTCAGTGCTGGACCCCTACAGATAGAGTTCAAGGCCAGTAGGAGCCCTGCAGCAGCGACAAAGCCACGAACAGCAATCATCTTAAATTATGCATCGTGACTGATAATGTCAGAAAAGAAGTCCGCTGGTTAACTGTCAGCAGAGCCTGGTACATATTAGTCAGCCTTTATTTCCGGCACACTTGCATCCCCTAACCCTACAATCTGTTTTCATGACGCTTTCTCTATATTGTTGAATTCCTCTTAAAGCATCATTCACAAACTGTTTTTACCCTTAGACTAGAGGACAAAGAACTTATGTGTCATCACATGATCTGTAAGGATAATCTGTTTTTCTTGGAATAAATGGCAACTAAAGGGGTTTATAACGCATATCCAGTAACACTTTAAAAAGATGAAAAATTCAACCACTTTTAATAATTCCCAACCTTTTCATTTACTTGCTATTTATAATTAAATATTGCCTCAGTCCTTTTCCGATGACAATTTGTTTGGCAATGAAAGCAGGTTAATTTAATCATATTTTCTTCTCCATAACTGCCTCTTCTATGTCTTCATCAACAATGAACTCCAGTCATAATTGTTGTGTATGGTAACCAGCTGGGGTTGCTCATTGTGAATGGGTTCAAAAATACGTATCTGTAAAAAAAAACAAAACGTGCGCTTCAAAGAAGTGTGTGATGTTTCATCTGCTTTGGGTCTTACAAACTTGCAGAACATTATGGATCCTCGGTCTTTGCTGGAGACTCCAGGCAGCGAACGAGGCTTCCTCAGGACACGCAGCCCTACCAGGAAATTAGTTTATTGCGAGTTTTTTTTTAGTATTCACAGGGAAAAAAGAATATTGTTTTCAATGTTTACGCTGCCTTTACACCTACACTCAGCAGCAATACTAGTGAGACAAAATGCAGTGGGGAAAAATAGGCTACAGAATATCTGTGCAGAAACAAGTGGCCCAAAGCTCTGCTGGTGGCACTGATTTCCTCACCATTAGAAACCGTATGCTCCACCTCAGATGCACACCAAACTCCCTAACAGTTACAGTGAAAGAGCAGGGATGTTCACAAGTTGGGCAATAAATAGCTTTCTTTCTTCTGTGTGGGACTATCTAAAGCTTTGAAGGCCTACAGTGAAACCCCACCGCTTTTCCATCCAGGTGATTTTATCTATGTCAAGGTATTAGGGCAAAAGGACTCCAGCAAAGACGGGAAGCACCTTATCAGGTGACCTTAAACACAGCTGTGATAAACCTGGTCAAAACTGATCCGAGTAATTGATCCATCACTTTGTAGACATGGCCACAGGGTACACCGCACAGATGCTAGTGAGATGCCTTCTGCAAAACTCTCCAAAATATCCCTTCCCATTCATCGTCGATGGTTGTTGTTTGGCTCAACCAAGGATGCCGAGTCTGAATGTGGGCAGCACAAAAGGAATGTGGGATAAAGTAAAAAGTAAAACGGGATAAAGTGAAATGTATCAGCTATAAGGGCCCAGATGAAAAGTCATGTCAGAACACAGTTGTTTTCATAGATGGGCTATTTTTCTGGTCAAATGGGTCCATAACTGAGAGCATGTCGTTCATTTGCCTCTCCATATTTCTCCTCTGCATCCTGGAAACCTACAAGATATCTTGCTGTTTTGGTCCTGTTAAGACTCCGAAATGGCCAACTTTGGTTAATCCTTCAACACCAACTGAGCTAAATTGATCATATTTGGCTAACCGGTTTGCTGCTACTCAAGAAAACCATGTCACATGTATATCATTGGAGGATTTTATCTGCACGTGTGAAAATTATGCTCAATCTAAAGTGCATCAACTTAAAACATTTGCTCATTTCTTGCATGAGTTTTCTTGCGTGCCCTTGCAGTCACACACTCGTTGGAGCCCTAACAGACAATGATTCAGGTGAAAAGGAAGTTTTCAACCACAAGAGATTCTTTCAACGGCACAGGTGCATGTTGCTCGTCACAAAACAGGACACACGTGCTTTCCCACCAGACCAGCCTTTATATGTGAGATGTGGCGCCTCTGTGTCCACGGCGATGAACATCAGCATGCTGGTCTCCGCCAGGGTGAATATAGTTTACGTTGTGTTTCAGATATGGACATCAGCTACTGCGCCTCACGTTCTGCCAGGTTACATTGCCCTCAGCATACCTAACGTTACACATACGGACAATGGTTTCTGCCCCCAGGTCCACTCAGATTACATTTTCTTGAAAATATGCCTTGCCATAAGCAAAGGAAAAGTGCATCAATTCAGGACACATTGCTTCAAATACACTGGCTTGATAAAACATGGGTTAAAATACATTTGCTCAAGGATATACAGGTCAACACACGTTTTGCTCCTAATCAGTAATAAAATACTAAACGTTAACAAAAGTCCCCATTTCGTTCACCGTGCCGTAATTTTGTACCCTAAGATCAGACTCTTCTACTTTGACAGGTTCGGAAGCTACCTGTTTTAGATCTATGGCCTCATCTCCCAGGGCCTTCTCCAGGTCCTCAGTCGTGTCTTCATGACTAAGTCCTTTCTCAAAACCACGTTCTCAAAACCTTTTGAGAAACTGCCTGGTCCTGTCTTGATCCCGTCACCTTCCAGAAGCACGTTCTTGTTTGTTGTGGACCCGGACCCATTTAGACCAGTCTGAAAATCGCCTTCAAAATCACAGTAATTCAAAAATAAAACGGACAAAATTAGTCAAAAAACAAGCTTTTAATGATTTTCAGAATCCTGGTAAGCGACAGCGCATTTTATAGCTAATTAAAACATGAATAAAACAACTTGTAACATACAATGTACGTACCTGTATGGTAGATTTAGGATGCCAGAGTAACGATAGCAACAGCTGGCGGCTGTACCAAAGCATATACAGTACTGCAAAACACTCAGATACTTACAGGTTATAGATGAAAAATGTTATAAAAGTCTTATGAAAATGCACCGTATGTGTCGTAACAAATGGGTGAGGTGAGTGCGGTACAAGACCGTGTGCTACACACCAACCCTGGCCACACACAGCCGCCAACCATCTTGTACCTGTTCCACTGCGGCAGCTTCACTCTCCTTTCTCTCTCCCTTCTGCGTTGCTCTCTGCTACATCACACAAAGGCACGGATGTGACAGAGGAATTCAGCACGTGTTCCCTTTTCTGTGCATCTCACAGAAGTGAACTGGCACTGAAAATGCCCCGTGACCCCCACCTCACCCCCTGTGGCACCACCTCCACGTTCTGCACCAGGTGCCCAACTGCACAAGCTACAAATCCCTGTCGCATGGCACTGAACGCTGAAATGTTGTTTAAAATATTATGAACATTCTGTACATTTTAAAAGGAAACTTTGGTAAAAAGTACAGAACGGTTTAATAATGGTGTGGATAAGAGGCTATGCGGTGGCCAGAAATGGACTTCACTTTGTCACGAGTACGATCCGACCTACAGCCGATTCACCTTACGACTAGCCTGCCGGTCCCCAACCTTGTCGTAAGTCAAGGACTATCGGCAATAAATTTGTACCCTATAAGCGGGAGCAACAAAAAAGTCAGCATGTAATGTCACCTACCTTATGCGCAAACTTTTCCAAGTGTTTAGTTTCTCACAGATATGTTTAGGGATCGACAATATTTCGACCTTCCTCACATCAGTCAGCTTAACAGAACAGACACACCTGATATTTTTGAAAATTCTCTCAAATGTCTAACATTAAATTAGAGAAATAATCCAGTGCCAGTTCGGTATAACAATGTCTGGTTTAACCTTCTAATGGAAATCACTTTGCTGAAAGAGCTAGTTGTCAAGTAGCATGGTAAAATGTACACTTTAACTGAGATATTGTCACTATGGCACTGCAGGGAATTAAATTTATAACATTAATAGGTCCAAGGTGACACATTCACTAAATCAAAAAATCCTTAAATCTTCTATGAGACACAAAAATATAGGCAGCAAAGGTGGAGTTTGGTCTTTTAAGCTTCCAAGATGTCTTTCCTACTCAGACAAAGCTTAGGCACAATATTGACCTTGAGTGTTACAGTTACTACATGATAGAGCGTTAATGCCTTGTCAGATGCTCCTTCCAACCACTGAAGAAATACAGGGAGGCATCAAAACACAAGCTCAAAGTCCTAATGATATCAGCCAGGGACATTCCTGGTGACTTTTGAGGAGAGGAGGAAAGCAATTATTTGTCATTTTTCCTTGGCAGAGGACCTTACAGCTCTCAAAGACCCACAGTCAGACAGACATCCATTGAAAAACTGTTCCCCTCACCTGATGGACCAGAGAGGCCTCTGGCAAATGCAGTTACTCATGATGAATGTCCCAGTATTCATTAGGCCATGAATGCAATGCAGTGCAAGACATCAGCTTCTACACTCCGTTTCTGAGAGTCTGAGAAAACAGTGATGAGCATCACACAGTTCTGTGTGACCATGTGTTGAAAAGCAAACTTTTAACAAGGATGAGAAAAGGGGGAAAAAAACTGAATTGAGCAGTGACCCTGGAGCTCCTATGTCATTTCACTTCACTGGGCCATGAAGTACCTATGAAAAGGAATTCCAGACTCTCATACTAATAACTGCGGCTGCAGCCCCCCCTGTCACTTTCAGAGAGGTGTCCTTCTCTGCAGATAATGTAAACTGAATAAAGTGAATATTTGCCCTTTTCCAGTAACAAGAACGGACCTTTATGGGTCAAAGTACGTAGACGCAACATCGGCACTCCAGCCTTCTCCACAGCTGCCCTGGGCGCTGGCTAATCTCAGCGTCCTCACCCAGGTATTTTCATAACCCCTGATCGATCATTGAACAGATCAAGGGAGCCCTGGAAGGGTCAGGTCTGCGCTTATTAAAACGGCAGCCGTGATCGGAATGTTTCTCCGTCGCCGACAAGCCACTCTCAGGAACTGGCGCTCACATTCAAGTGGAACGTCTCCATTGTCACGGCTGTGCCTTGCACCTTGTGAGTCACAGCCTCCCACCTTTTTCCAGAGCTCCTCTGCTCCCCGGAGAGACTGTATTATTGCGTGACCCTCATTAGACTTGGTGCGATTAACGTTCACCGCTGTAGCCGAACACACCTTGGAGAGTCACAGGATTATGTCCTGCAGTCTGCTAATGGAGAACTCCCAGTTAAGTGGAGTTATAAGTTATTCTATTAAAACTGCCCCACACCAGAACGCCTGTGAGCTGATCTCCTGGCCCTCTGTGCTATACTACGTGTAGTAAACACAGCGCCAATGAATTTTACAAGCAACAAAAGAACCGCTTCTCTGCCCATTCCAAATGTTGAGAGATAGCAGATCCTATTCTGGTTGAGGTATTAAGTGGACAAATTGGTTCGGCTTCAACATGTATCGAGATAAAATTTGTTCATTGAGGAAAAGTGCAAGCATATACGGCACACAGTTCCGCGGACAGGAGCTCAGTGTTTCTACATATTCCCTTTCCCTCCGTAGAAAAGCAGTCACGAAAAGCGGTGGAGTGGTAGCTGTTAACATGCAAAGGGCTCAAAGTCTCCTACTGAGGAGCTACTGAAGTATGTCCCTGTAAGTGGCAGCATGCAGTAATGAGAGAGGTCTGTCATCGGAGTTCCCCCTCACTATGGAGGAGTGGTCATAAGGGGACGGCGGGGGGGGTGCTTGCAGGGGTGCCGACACAGCTAGTGGGCAACAGCACGGACAAGATGGAAATCCCAGGTGCAGCTACACAGAAGGTGCAGGCTGAACTTATCCTCTATAACTACTAGCAGGTATTTTCACGAAAACATTAGTTCTCCTGATCACTCAGATGTTGAAAAAAAAACATGAAAATTCTCAAAACTAAGGGATTTTGAAAACTCATTTCTTGGAGAGGAGGGAGATTGCTGAGAGAAACTCTACACTTTTGACCCACAGTCTAAATGTACTGGGTTATTGCATGACTGGATCATTAGCTTCTCACTGTAGGATAAGTAATGTGTCCTTTTCCCCATGAATACATGGTTTGCAATAATTTTCTCACTTACAGGAGGCATCTGATCCCCACTTCAGGTATTGACTCCTATCTGGTAGGCGGAACCGGCCAACTTCTTCTAAGTGAATCCTCATGTGCTAATGTGAACAGGGCTCATAAAGGCATATGGGCATAAACAAGAATTAATCACACCATCATACACTAATGTATTCTATAGATGGAGAACTTTAGCAGATGTCTATAGCTCCACACGTTCTGAGTACTTCTCTGCAGACTGGGATTCTCTTTTTTTATGCAATATGGAACAGCAAATCAAAATCGTGTCAGTAAATATCTCAGGGCAAAAAAAAAAAAAGGCATAGCTGTGTTCTGTGTGGATCACTAGGTATGTGAACGTCTGAAAAATAATTGATGACAATGTTTTTCTGTCTCCAGGATAGGTTCACTTGCTTGTCCTTAATGAAAATCTACTGATTTATTCCCAACCACGTCAAGATGTTTTCTACCTTCCTCCTCTGGAAACCATGAACACTGTGCAACTTGTACCCCCTGCAGTGTGTTTGGGTATAACGTCGTATGACTGTCACGTATCAGAAATCCAGTGTTTTATACGTGTTTCAACCATGGCCTCATTCTGCACGTTTAGGCAATGTGGATCGAGGCAAAAACACACTGAAATGCTGTTAACTCACACACCTGATTTCCTTCATTCTGCCACCTGCCATTTCCGCTGCTGGAGTGTTTGTAGACGTCATGACTGTCACGGTAAATTAAGACACAAACAAGTGGAGACAACAAACTCTCCACCACCACGCGCTTACGCTCCTGTTCCTCCCCCACCAATATGCTCAGGGGACATGAACCATTGTCCTTCATTTGCACAGACAACCCCCGGGGGTGTAATACACTCGCTTCTGACTCACGGCTCGCAGAGTTTCGTAGGCTGCTCCGACCAAAAAAATACACCTGGCCAACCTGTCTCTTCCAGGTGAGAGGGGTGTCAAAGCTGCCTGTTGGAGAGTTCATCATAATGCTATGATGAGCATGATGAATATGAATGGGAACATAATCAGCACATAGTTCAGAGCAGACACTCACTTCTTATGAATATTCTTTTTTACTGATATATACAGTACTGTGCAAAAGTGTTTGCAATTTGAATGTGTGTTGAGAAGTACAGGTAGATTCTTATCTACCATCAGGGAGGTTTGGTCCCAAATTCATTCTGCAGCCTGAGAATGACCTCAAACACCAAATATCAGTCATACACAACTATCTTCAGCAACAGATGGTCTGGTCCCCACAGAGCCCTCATCTCAACACGATCAAGCCAGTCTGGGAGGAGATGCAGAGACAGTCAAAGTCTGCAGAAGAACTGTGGCCAGTTTGGAAGAACCTACCGACCTCGACCTTAAACTGCATGCAAGTTTGCATAAGAGAATTGGTGCTGTTTTAAAGGCAAAGGGTGGTCCCACCAAATATTGATCTGATGGAGGTTTTTTTGCCTACTGCACTTTTTAGAAGGTTTATTGATTAATAAGTATTCATGGCATTATTTCTGGAACCATCCTCGGTTTGTAGCATTTTTCCCACAGGTGCCTAAGACTTTTGCACAGTCCTGTAAAAGTAGGAGCCTTAATTCTAACAAAGCTACGCTATTCAAAATGTGCCGAAGAAGAAAGAATAAAGCATACGCAGTGTGTATTTTAAATATCTGGACATGCTGCCTGCATTTTGGTGGTATATTCAGAATAAAATGTACCACAAATGTAAGGTTCACATCATCCGTGATGAAGACTGTCAACACAGTGTGGAACTTGACAGACTGCAGACATATGACGGTAACATGGCTGTCAGGCGTGGAGGCTGGACAAGCACTGGATGATCTCAGCTTGTCTGCTGCACGCAATATGCTCTTGCCCTGTTTAAGAATCGGCGACTACTTGTGCCCTCGGGGGGAGGGGTAACGTCCATGGAGAGAGCCAAGGTTACTTGCTTTTGAATGTGCCTCGACAAGGCGTGGCCAACTCAACCTAGCTAAGCAGGATGTCTCAACGGGTGACTCCAGGTCAGATTCCAAAAGGCTAATTTGGTGTGAAATCTTCAGTGCAGGCAGCTGGAAAAAAAGCACTTCTGCAGCTTGAGATGACATATAATTATGGAAAAAGGTCATTATTTCACGTCCCCCTTCTTGTTTGCACGTGTGGGCCTCTTGTGAGCCCTCACTAAGTTTGAAAGAGTGAGTGCACCTATATGTCTGCATGGGACTCTGCGTGGGGGGTTTGCACGGATCTGTAAGTGGGGCAGATGGCAGGACTGCAACCCTGGGGGGCAAATGGGTTCTGCAATACAGCCAAAGCGGCTGTAGAGCCAGAGGCAGGTGCACAAATTCTTTTCAATGACAACGAGCAAAGCTTGCAGGTAGCCAAGCACCCCCTGCCCTTCACCTGTCACAACAACACGTGGAGACGGGAGCTTAGGTTCGGCACAAAGCGCGAGCATCTATTGTCTCCCGATGTATTTAAGCTAAGCGAAGGCCCGCATCTCTGCAGGGCTCTTCAAAGCAAGCTCATGCGTGAAATGTGGGCTCGGATTTCTCTCTAATTCGAAATCGACTGCGAGGTGTCTTCTGTACGCAGTCGGACAAACCTTTGCAGGGTCACCAAAGCGAAGGCGGGATTACCTGTGATCCAGGAGAGCTGTTACATCACAACACTTAGTGCCGCACGAGTAATACGACGCAAATGTGGACACCAGTGACGGCCATTAAATCTAAATTAAATCCAAGCAAACTGAGAACATCTTTCCCAGGTAATAAATACAAAAAGACAATAAACGGAACCAATTTGCACACATATAAAACACATAAAACATCCCTTACAAACACAACATGACAGTATCTCCTCGGCGCACCAGTCAAACGGCAGGAATTAGACAGCAGCGTGACATTTAGCTTCACAAAAACAGTTTTGTGCGCCGGTCTTGCGTCACCTGTCAGTTCAGTCGGCCGTGAAATCAGACGTTGCTGAATCGAGGATGTCGAACTGGGCGCCGTTCGCCTATTACTGCAGCGCAAACGCCTCTCTTTCCAGATAGGCCTCAGAAGAAGATCGGCGGTGCGCAAGCGCGACTGCCGAGCGGACGCTTTTACATGGAGCTCTGACAATACACTCCGATAGCCTCGAACCCTCGTGGCAGCTCTCCCGCCGGCTAATGGCTTCCGATTAAAAAAGAACAGCGCTGATAAAGCGGCGGCGGCAAATGTCAGAAGAGCACTCAGACGTCACCGTGACACAATGAGGACAACAGCACGCACTTCCCAGAAACCCAGGGCAGCTGGATTTATCTTTAAAAAGTTCAAGTCCTGCCTATGAACACAGACACTTTATTTTTATTAAGTTCCTCAGATGGAGCTTTTATCCAAAGGAACTCAGTTTTACCCGTTTAATTTGGACTTTTTATTGTGCACTTCAGTATCTTGCTGGAGGGCAGCACAGCAGGACCCCCACTGGGAACTGAACCAGCAACCTTCAGGCCTGTGTCCATAGCCAATTCATTAACTGCCTTTTAAATTTCAACTCACTTTCATAGCTCTCAAACAATATTTTAAAAATCAGGTCAGTTACATGAATAAAACTCACTTCAACCTCTACTGCCTGATATATATGATGAGGAACTGCAGTTGCTCCCTGACTAGTCAAACAAAGTAATCAAAAGAAAGACCAACCATTATTTGAGCACCATAATCGAGCATAAAAAAACTGTAAAATTTTTAAATAATAAAAAAAATGTAAATAAAAAATACACTTAGACTGTTATTATTATTATTATTATTATTTATTTATTTCAATGCTTCTTGCTGAACATATCACTGCAAAATAGTGAAAAACCCTGTTTTTTTTAAAGGGAAAGACATACTGATCTTGAAAAAAACCACAACGCTGGTGGAGTCTACTTCAAGTGTGAAGATTTAATCCAAGAACTGAAATCTGTAAAAGGTCCGATTTTATCTTACAATACCTCACCGGCTGGATGATTCTGTTGATCAGAAATGTAAACGCTGTTTCTTTGGCTGTTACAGGTATTATAACTGTGTGAAAGGGGACTTGCTTAGATACAGCCAGCAAAAAGAAGCTTGCACAACAACAAAACCAAGTATTCCCACTCACTTATTACTTAATAATTATTATAACAACTACTAGTAGGTGTAGTTATGCAGTTTATACTTCACTCCCATCAAAGATTTCTGTCAGCATAATAGTTACCCTAACCCTGAACGCAACCCTACCCACAACCATAACTTCTATAACCGTCCCTAACCCTGTCCTTAACCCTAACTCTTCTCCCTAACCCTGTACCTAACCCTAACTCTGTCCCTAACCCTTCTCTCTAACTCTGTCCCTGCCCCTATCTTGATCCCTAACCCTGTTCCTGTCCCTAACCCTAACTCTATCCCTATCTCTATCTTTAACCCTGAGCCTGTCCGTACCCCTAACCCTTCTCCCTACCCCTTTTCCTGTCCCTAACCCTAACTCTATCCCTATCTCGATCCCGAGCCCTGTCCCTAACCCTAACTCTACCTCTATCCCTAACCCTAACTCTTCTCCCTAAACCTGTCCCTGACTCTAACTCTATCCCTATCTTGATCCCTAGCCCTGTCCCTAACCCTAACTCTACCTCTATCCCTAACCCTAAATCTATCCCTATCTCTATCCCTAACCTTGACCCTTTCCCTAACCCTAACCCTTCTCCCTAACCCTGTTTTTGTCCCTAACCCTAACTCTTCTCCCTGAGCCTGTCCTTGTCCCTAACCCTAACTCTATCCCTATCTCTATCCCTTTTACTGAGAACAACACATCGATAACCTGAATTTGTTTTCGTGCAGGTAAAGTGTGACTACAGCTATCCATTTGGTATGACATTATATTTTATTTTTTTATCTGAGTAATAATTTTAGCCCGGGACACTGCCACTTACCAGATAATTAGCCAGACAGAGAAAAATGATATCAGTTAAATATTTATTGGGTTTGGGTCATGCATGTGCTGATTCTCCATGTCATAAACAAATTCAGGGACACTTTATTTATTCAAGGCCAGAAAATGCCATACTGTCGAATCTCTTCATATTATAGCAACTCTGCTGGACACAACAGCAAAGAACTGAACCCAGGGCAGCAATTGTATTCATATTGCCAATAGGCAGAGGCACTCAGTCATTAGTACCCTGGCCCTTTCTTTAGAGACACACCACATGACCTCATCGTGACATTCTAGCAAGTCACTGCTGACCGCCATAATGCAAGGCACATAATGTGGAGTTTCCCATCGGCCCCTTTTCTCACCTGCAGAGCTGCAAAACAGAGGTTCCTTTCACATTTCTGACACCAATGTAGAGAACTGATGTCTTGAGAGAAAAAGTATCATGATGGAAGATGACTGTAAGGTAGGTTCTACATATAATAACTATGAGCTCACATTGGTTAGTACAACACAGCTTTAACATTTATTTGCATTTAACACACAGAAACAGGGGTAGAACAGAAGGAGAATTATATAAAATCCTGATCTTAGCTACACACAGAATTTTAAATGCTATAGTTTAATATTAATACTAATAACTGAAAAGTAATACTTTCATTGTCAGAATGCTTATGAAGTTTATGCCTTTGTGTTTCCCAAGACACCAACATTATCCCTGTATAAATAAGGCATTGCAAATACCATCTCACAAATCCACACAGAGAATGCGACAGCATATTCTTCAATTAGAAGGTCTTTTTCATGCTCACCTACATACACGCACGTGTTGTAGAGAAAGAGATGCTTCTGGCCTCAGGGATCAAATTTTAGCCGTTTTTCATTTGCATCGACTGCCTACAGAACAAGCCGGGCGCACAACTGGTTAGTTTAGAAAGATAAATATGACTGGATTGACAAATTTATTTACATCAGATCTATATTTTGCACTGTTTCTAATGGCTAAGTAGTATAGCATTGAGCAGGGCTGCAAGACAAGTCTGAAGGTACCATGCAGTAACAAGATCATACTGGCAAATGATGCTCTGATCCTGGAAAAGTGCAATAAACGGTACATAAAAACATATACAGCATACAAATGGTGAGAAACCTTTGTTTAAACTCTTACTGTTAGCTAAGTGTTGTCATGTGAAGTTTTAAACCTTTAAACGCCAGTGCATCTTATACATTGATAAAGTCATTTGTTGAGCTTCCATGCAAATAAACTTTGGAGAATGTGCTACAAGCCTTGGGCAACAGTCGGTTTATCGTCATCTTCTCTGTGTCTTGTGTCTTCGCAAAACACGTCAGTCACACGTCTTCATAGACCAACTAACTAAATCTCCGCTGATCTCGGAATGCGGGCAAAGGCACAGTGGTGTAGGAAAAATGTACTAATCCAAGATGATCTAAAAATTGGGACTGTGAAGGGAAACGGTGCCGAACTAGAAAATTTTCCAGTTTGCGTGGAAAATTAAAAGGCAGGAAAACACGCTGGCTCACATGTGATATTTTAAAACCAAAAGTGACAAAACATACCGAAGAACGACTGATTATTAAGAACGTTAGAATTCAGGATCTAAATATCAATGACAATATTTAACAGACCCTGGGATCAAGACCTGGTTTAAAGAGCCAAAACTTAAAATAATGAAAAATACTTCCTTTCCCTGTAAGCCTGAGAAATGTTCCACATAAAACCCAGGGTTCCAGACAATTAGGCATTTCTTCATAAGACAGTGGTTCGGAGGACAGCATTAAAATCACAAATTGGCCCTTATAGTGCACTGGGGATGTTTTTTTGCCAGGAACATGGCAGAACGTGTTTTACTTCCAGGGGGAGAGGGAAATAAAAATGTGTACACAAATGAAAAGTCCTATATCTGACACTGCAAATGACACTAACATCCATTTTCAAATATAGTAATAGAAAGAAGTGAAATAATAATTAATAATGAGTCAATAAGCAATAATAATCCCTGCAGTTATACAACAGTGGAATCTTATCAAGAAAACCTAGTGAGGAGTGAATTTTGTCACCTGCAACATTCCTTGTAAATCGTTGTCTTACCCCACGGGGTGCCATATCTGCATTGTTCTGTTAGTGTGTTGTCACTTTTTGTGAAGAAAAAACATCGTGTTTCTTGCCCCCTTTTCCAGAGATCCTTAATAGACTCATTACTGTTTGTTTTACTGCTTCCTGTGGTGAAAAACTTCCATCTGCACATGAAAAGCTTTATATCTACACAGCCAGGCCTACACTATGCAGACATAGAGGTACCTACCCACTATGGAATATGGTTCCATGCGTAACCTGGGGTAGAGACCCCCATGTTCTCTGTAAAGCTTTGCCTCCTGAAACTTCCAACTAAAGTATCTCAAATTGCAAGACAGAGATTCAGTGAAACTGTAAGAAACCAGGGCAATATGAAGAAGGTAGACTGTACTGCTTCATTATGCACTTAAACGTCACAGTGGCCCCATGGAACCCAAATGGAAGAACAGTGTATTGGTACTGTCCACTAAGAACTTCTGGGTGGTACAGAACTGCATGGCCTGGAAAAAGCAGACGTGACGGTGGGATGCTAAATGCTGCTCACAAAATATATATTTATATATATAAACAGACCTGCAGCATGGTCCCAGATAATTTAGTGGGCTCTGTGCGCACAGCAGATCTGGTCTTGATCCCTGCTGACTTTCTCTTTATGCTTGCACATGGAAAAGGACAACGGATGGTCTCACAATCATTGCATTTCATCTCATTATGTAGCACCACAAAGCCAGAGCCATGTGTTGTCCCATTCTCATATTCAGTGTTAATATCAGTTTGATAAACGTAAATATTTATTCAATGTAACTAAGAGGTTGTGCTGCAGATTACGCAGTTATTTTGTTATTACTTCAACATTGTTTCTTTATAGATGAAAATGGTTTCTTTGGATTGGTTCCAGATAGAAACATATACAGTATATTACATACGTTTCATAGTTTGCATGTAGGTACTGTTTATTATCGTGTCATTTGGAGACTTATATCTTACATTCCTTTTCCTTTTTGTGTAGATTCCACTTCAAAGCTGCCAGAGTCTTACAGAGGTGTCCGTCGTGTGGCCGCCGGTCCTGAAAAAACTAGCCAACAGCTTGTTACCCCACAAATTTGGAGGAAGGATGTGATCACCAACAGCCTCCCAGGCAATGTCAGGGTAGCACTGGAAATGTGTGGGGTGGCTAAATGATCCAGGAGAAAACCAGACAAGAGCAAAGGGAGACAGAAAGACAAATATGCCATTTGTGCTCCATGACAAAAACCACCAGAGTGGTTGCAACTTTCCTGTGTGCAGCAAACAAAATAATCCAAGCAACCCTTAGTCCTACATGTCTCGACTGAAAAAGCTGTTTTATTTCTCTGTATGACTAGTCATTCTAAATTGTCGGAAGTGTGTGTGTGTGGCCATTCTGCAGTGGACTGCTGTTCCACCCTGGGTGTAGCTTCACAGCCTGGTGCACAAAATTCCAGGACGGGACATCCCCCTGACCAGGATAAAGTGGTTGATGTTATAAAGGATGGATGAAAAACAAAAATAATCTGTACATATCCATATTGTGCTCTGTCCAGTTTTCTCGTAAAGGTAATTGATATGTATATTTGCATTATTCCTCAGCAGCCATAACCATGGAAGTGAGCTGTACTAGAGTACTTGTGGAATGAATTCCGGAATCATTGTAACTATCAGTCGGGCAAGTGTGAAGAAGCCAACATCCAGCTGGTGCTGAAGGCTGAATAACATCTGTATTGGCAAAATATCAGCTGCAGACTTTTGAATGATTTTTGATAGTAAAGCTGTTCCTGGAAATATTTTCTGAATGCTGCTTTCGTACTTCTGTATCTTTAGGGAATGTGTGGAAACAGCGCAGAGCTGAACTTTGCAGAGGCGGTACACTGTGGTACACGGCAATGCTCCCTTGCACCGCTGTCCTTGCATCTTTGGAAATGTTTTTAAAAATCATGTTTTTTTTAAAATTCAAAATGTAAATTATCAATAACAAAAGGCAACTAGAACTGAAAAAATACTGAAAAATTCTTAGATGGGTGCCTAGCTGGCTGGCTGCGGATTCTGTGCTAGACTGAAAGTCTACAGGCAGGCTAAGATGTTTCTCACCTGAGAAGTGCTGCACATACTGGTTAAAAACACATTTTGGAAAAAAACTCATTACTCTACATCCTCATTTTTTTCTCAGCAGGTGATTTTGCGTTTTGTGCTTCAGCAAAATGTTTGTCCTAAATTTATGCAGTACCAAGTAATGTAAATATGTAAATCATTGTAGAAATGTATCTAGAAAAACATTAACATTAAAAGCTGTTTTGGAAAAAGCATCAGCCAAATAACTATTAAGAGTTATTCCTTGTTCGTACAGATTTTCTGAAATTGTTTAGCTCATAAGTGATACAAAAACAATGGAAGTTATGAGTCTGAAAGTTCTCCTCAGTCATCCTTCAGCAAATGGTACATTATCGCATGAACTATCCCATCACACTTTGCTTTCCTTGTTTTGTTAAATATTATCAAATCGATGTCGACTGCAACTATTTGGATAGTTGCCCGAAACGGTGTTCAGTCTAAAAAGGCATCCATAGCTGCAGTTATGGTATCACTCCACCACATCACAAGCCTTCCCCTTTTGTGCCGACCTTCAAACTTGCAAAGAATGGTGTGGTTCTCCAATGATCTTTCACTCTCGCATTATCGGTTTAAAGTATGAAAGCTGTAGTGATCTGAGCTTTCAGATTAGGTTGGATATCCTGTTTAGCTCACGTTAAATGACTCTTGTGAACATCCATCCTGCACTCCTGTGATCAAAAATGTGGTTCTTTAAAATGAACATAGTAACCATTTCAACATGGTGGTACAGTGGATTCCACTGTGCAGAAGATGGCTTGGCTCCTGCTCAGTGTTTGTGGAGTTTGAACTTTCTTCCTGGGTTCCTTTTTGGCTCCTCTGGTGCAAGAATGGAACCTTGAGCTACTCACAGTGGTGCACAATATGCTTAAAGCAAGCGACCACGTTTCAGGATTCCTCAGAAGCCATTAAACCCGTACAACACGACCTTACAAAATTCCGCTTTGATTTGGATGCGCATAAAATTGCATGACCATCACGTACACCTGGCAAGAACCCAACATCCAAGGTGACATGTTCATACAGCACATGTTTTATACCCTTACTACTAATACACAGCATAGCTATTAAACTAAAGACAGTGAGTGGTTGCAATGATATCTAGGTTTTCTGGGAAAGTGGCTGGTATTGTCTGCTTTCTTACTGAATGCTCTTGGTGCTGAGGCAGACAGCCCTGTGAACCGCTGAGATGGGAAAAGTTGCGGTTCCAATGTGTCCATTCAGAGGAACCTCCGCTGTTGTGAAGGCACAGAAAGTGATGTCGGCAATTAGGGCAACGAATCTGCTCTTCTGTCAGGAGGAGATAAGCGAGTGTTTACAAAGCACCACGTCCCTGGCTTCCCAAACCTTATTCCACCCTCCCAGATAGTCCCACGCTTCCCACAAACTCCATTTATAGTTTGTTTAATTACTGCCCTGCAGATCTCGCTTTGTCTAGGTCTCCACAACTATGTTTTCCTCATTTTCACTAACACTACAGACATTACATTTCAGCTTATTGTGATACGTTCAGAATAAGGAAAAATGATCAAAGTGCTCCTTCATTTTGTTCTCTTTAGGGACAATATTGGACAATTAAAAGTCCGTTTTCAAGAGTCTGTCTGGCCTACGGAGACATATTTTTAGGATTAAAATGTCAGAGAGCGTTGACATCATAAACTGAACTGCATCACTACATTTGGTGGTCTCGACTACACAGACAACCCTCGCTTGTCCCTCGAAGCCTGTGTGCATGAATGATAGGTATCGTCTGATTTTAGGATTTACCCCTTTCAGAGTCATGAATTTGCATGGTCACATAGCAGGCGATCTTAAACCCTGAAGTGAGGCCTCAGACTGTTGGAGTTCAGACACAGAGCGAAAGGCATGTTTGGAGTAAATGTTCAAGGGTATTTCAGAGATTTACACATGACAGGCTGGCTGGAAAGGACAGCTTATCCTGCCAGCAGGGGTATGGAAGGAAATGAATGGACAGGGGATAATGTGATGACACGGTCTTCCTGGACCTATGCAGAGAGCAAATCTTTATCTCTGTAAGAGAAGGTCATCTCGAAGGGTAAAGTGCTGAAGGTTGACAAACCATCATGTGACCAAAAAAATCAAGCTAAGATGTTTTCTTTTGCACGAAATACTTGGGGAAAACCTTTTTTTGTGTGGTAGAAGAGCACCTTTAAACGTGTCACAACTGGTCTGATTTGCATTGAAAACAGGTGAAATTGTGTCAAGGATCATCCACGTAACGAACAGTGAAAACCAATCCAACAGTTTTGTTAAATGACCTGATAAATCCTATAAAAAAAGGATGATATTCTCCATCATCTCGCAGCGTACCGAAGGCTCCTACTCTGGATTGACTTGTTTCTGTTCTGGTAGGACTCAGAGTCGCTCCCTAGCCAATGTTCCTCTGAAATCTGGCTTAGTCCCAAGGGCTTCAGAATGGTTCAACCAGAGAAGGTGTTCATTTCAAGCTCTCTGGTCTTTGTCTGAGTTTGGCCAGCAGTAAGTTATCCTCTGATTGTTACTGGTTATTTAATTGGCTTTTTCCCCATGAGGAGGAGGTGCAGTGGCGCATTAGTTTGGCTCAAGTATCACATCAGCCGGCTTATGGCTGGCCTGCACCCACACAGTGCTCTTCGTGTTATCTGTACTGGAAAACACACACACACACACACACACACACACGGCGCGCGCGCTTTGTCCTCAATGCTCCCTGGACCATATTGCGAGGCATAGAAAAACATGAAAAACGAAAGAGAATCTGCCTACTCCAATTCATGTTATTCTATCAAACGCATCTAAACACCCTGTGTAAGCTCTCAGTTCATATCAATCTGCCTGCTCTATCATTTTGTTATATTAGCAAAAGATATTCATATGAGCTCCCTTTTAGAGTAAAATTTTCTATGCCATCAGTTCGCGTTACGTTAGTTGCGCGTATTACAGTGACACAGTCGTGCCGACATCACGGACATTGGTGCCGGACCGAATACAGTACACGGTAAAATTCTCTTTTGCTGTATTTCTCCTATACACTACTGAGTTTGTGAAACACACCTAACTTGTTTATACTATATTAGCTCTCAATCTGCCTCTGGGCATCTGATAAAAGAATTTAGTGTGGAAAATTGTCTTTTTATAGCCGTATGCCTGTAAGGAGAAAGAAGGAACAACCTCATTACGCCAAAGACAAGAGGAACCACACACTGTTTAGGGCTACAAGACAGGCAACTGTATAGAAGGAGGCTAATTTAGTTGGAACTACACAATATCCAGCTGATTTCTCCCTTATCCTTGAGCTTTAGATGTCCTTACAAGTCTATTTGGGTATTTATGCGGTTGGAACTCGTGAGCGCAAGTGGAACAGTAAAATGAAAACCCAACTCTGAAACCACTGCACCACTAACACTCAACAGATGTGCGTTGGCGTCAAGTTTTATTTCCGATTTTGGCTGCCAGCAATATTTCAGAGCTGAGCTGGAGCTCTCCTGCCAGGACTCGAATTGGCTCGGCGTTCGATGGAATCCACGATTTGCATCTTTAGTACTGCTTGAGCAAAACTTTACTTGCTACCATTGCAATCCGGTCGGTCTCGCCAAAAAATAAAAAGAAAAGCGTCGGGCGAACACCAAAGTGCGTAGCGCCCCGCATTAATCCCCGCAGCCCACAAAGAGTTGAGACATAACTCCTGCAGTCTCACCGGTCTGAAGCTCCCGCATCGTTCCCGTGAAATTCGTTGTGGAGGTATTCAGCTGTAATATAAAATATTTGTGGATGTCTTTCAAAATCACCTTTTGAGAGGTGGAAAAAGTTGCTGAAGAGCATATATTTGAATGAATGAATTAATAAGTAAGCAAAGAAAATAAGCGACACTCATAAACCTTTTGAACAAAACGTGTACATTTCTACCACAAAAGGGGCACAACAAAGGGCTTCATTTTATCAGTGGAACAATATTAAATCCGTACATATTTAAGATATTTCTTTGATGTCGGAAGGTCTTGGCAGCCTGACATCCCTTTGCTTGGTGCTTATTCAATTTATCCAATTATTCAATGCAACAAATTCTCTTCTTGAATTAAAGAAAGGTGAAAAATAATAATGCCACCCAAACTCCCCGCAGCATTTCTTTAAAGGCACATTGTGATGTTGCTCATAAATGCTAATAGATAAATTGAATGTATTCCCCAGTCTCACACATACACTTGTTATAAGCATGAGAGGGCTGAGGTGCATTTATAACTGCTTTAAACACTAACCCGTATGTCTCACCTCTCCAACTCAAAAGGGAAACAGCGTCATTACAGCATTGGGAAGGTGGGGGGGGGGGGCTGACTGCTGCTGAAAATATCATGATGGCTTGCAGAGTATAATTATGCCAGAAAAGAAATGGAGCTAACCTGCTGTGGAGTGGCCCCCCATCCGTGTGTCGGCCCTGATCCGAGACCGCCGACCTCACCCCTTCCACCCTTCCTCCCCACAGGATAACCGCTGGTCCACACTTTCTGAAACTGCTGTCTCATGCGTACCAGTGAAGTTACGTCTCGCCCTTTTCCGCCAGGCCGGCCGGGAACAGACTCACCGGGTCATTATGAGGGCAGCTGGATGAAGCCCGTTTATTTTCGCACGAAGTCTAATCACCACCAGCCCACTGCTGGGTCCAGGAGACCGCTGAGCACCAAATGAACTGAGCTACGTGGAGCAGATATGCGTTCGCTTTGACAATACGGACGTCTCGTTCGCCGGGCCTTTTAAATCGCAGAACCTCCATATGGCAAACTAAACACATACAATTCCAGAAAAAAAAAAATCCAAAGTGCTTTTTAACCTTCCCATAACAGCCTGATTTGCGATTTTGGAATTTGTACGGGACAGTTTCGAGGGACGCAGTTGAGCTGGGGACCTTTGGAGTAGCGCACAGTGTTAATGAGCCAACAGTCAATTATTTATTACAATCCACCATTAAGCCTGTCATTAGGATGTTTCATTCACCCAGCAGCCATGTATCAATGAAATTTTAATCTCTCCAGCCTTAATTTGTGTCTCAAAGCACAACTGTCATTTGTTTGTTTTAAGATGGAATCTGATATCACACATTAGCGGCAAGCCTAACTAGTGGAATGACATGCAGGTCACGTTTAGTCACCAGGAGTGTAGAGGATGCCCAATGCGATGCTTTTGGCTGTTTGTTTGCATTATCTCTCAAGTCCCATCGCAGAGGTAATTTATTTCCTTCATGGATCTGCATTAAATGGTCATGTGCCAGTGAAAACCCTTCCTGCCAAGCTGCCAGCTTCTCCGCTGTGCTTTGCGTACCCTAGGACATGTCCAAGGAAATGTCAGACACCTTGCCGGAGTTAACAGATGTCACGTCATCATGCAAAAAACTTACACAGAATCAGTGATGCTGCTGATGCTCCTCTGTGTTTCCAGCAATAAGCCTTAACTGACAGGAATTAAGAGAACTGTTCAACAGACACAGAAGGGCATTTCATTACATCAGGAGAAGTGATGTTCAGGGAAAGGTTAAAAATGACAAAAGCAGGAAGCTCACCAGAAAGACAAATCTGAAGTTTATTGGTTCCTTCAAAAAGTGGCATCGCTGTGCACATGTGAAAAGCTTAACATGAATCCACGTCTTTCTGTCATTATATTTCTTTCAAGAATTCTTGCAAAAGAAGATTGTTTAACTTTACAGGCAAGGTTTCGGTAAGAGGAGAATAGAAAACAAATCCAATTGACAGTTTGTTCAGCTTCAGGAAAAACTATGATGCTTGACACTGGGCTGAAGGCACAAGCCCATCAATAGTGGTTGTAGTTGGGCAGAGATGCAGAGAAAATTCAAGTTGGTGTATATGCATACTCCTTATCCTAGAAGTGCCTGACTTAGTTTTGGTCATTTATATGATTGCAAGAAAGGTCAAAGGTCACTTTCAGAGACAGGCGTAACCACCACTGAAACTATGTTCGGAGAGAAGTTAGAGTCCAATGAGAGCTCAGAACGAAGGAGGGATCCGGAGAAACAGGAGTGGAAAGGATCTGCTTTTGACGTGATAATCTGTTAATCTGTAGATGAGCAGGAGATGCAGCCACACCAGATATATGCTGAGCCCTCAAGCTGTAAACTTTTCTGACGTGCTCTATGGCAGAGTTTAGACTGGGGACAGCATCTGTTTACAGAGAACCATGGAAGAAGTCTGCAAAGAAGGTCAAACAGGTCACACAACAGAGCAGAAAGGAACTAGCTGGGCACTGTACCACTGAACAGTGAACAGCTGCGATGGCACTACGAGCAGGTTGACAAACTAGCAAAAAGGAGGAATCAGAAGCTGCAAGAGTCTGATAGCAATTCAGCAGGAATATGGATTCTCTGAAGTATGACTAAAGATGTTCTGGACGGTCTTACTTTAAAATACTGCTTTCTTCTACAAAACATGCAAGTGACATTGCCAAATACGGTAATTCCTTCAGTTCCAAATATAATTCATGGCTGAAAATGAGTTGGAAACAGAATTTTTCAGGTACCAAAGGCAACAGGCCCACTTCATTCTTACGACATGTTGAATAAAGGGTATAAAGTCGTGTATGGTACCCAGCATCCGCCTCTTTGTTTCACGCAATAACCGAAATCTAAAAGAATAAGTTTATTTTTAAAACATGAAATGTGCAATAAATGTGACGACGCTGTGTTTTCTGACAAACCGTACGGGCGGAAACAGCTCATAACACTGTGCAGCACATCTAACTTCTAATAAATTCCTGATAGAGTAGAGTTTATAACAATACATATTGCATTATTTTATTACACTACACTGTATTTTACTGTGTAGTTTTTCTATTATGGATCAGCTTCGGATAAAAATTCGTTATAGTAAAAGTTTACATTCAGATATCTACATATAGCTATTCATTTTCAAGAGCCGTTTTAGTGAAAATTTTAATATTTTACACAAAAGATACATTTCGGAAACGATTTAATATTTTTGGCTTTTAATTGTGGAGTTGGTAAAATGGACACGTAATATTTATATTTCTATTGTTCTATACTGTCAGATGGCATGGTTATGAAATTGAGATGATTTATGATTTCACAGTAATCGTGTTAGTCTTTAAATTTTGTCTGTGCCTATAATAAAAGCCCATATCTGTGCATATTTTATCAGACCAACAGTTTATCTGCCTTAAAAAAGCAGCCCCACATCTTTAAATATGCAAAACCACAATTCAGGATTGTTAGCGTCAAGTTTATTAGGAATAACTAAACATCACTATACACACACGAAGAACCGATCGCTTGGGTATTTTGTGAAATACATGATTAGCGAGTGAATATATGTGAGAAAAAGCCTGAAATTGTCACAAACATAAACAGTACAGGCAGGTGGAGGGAAATTATGTAGCGATTGGAAAACGCAAGAAATTCCACAAACCTGACATCTTGTCTCAATAACCAGGCTTCTGAAATCCATTGAAGCCGAAGCTCAAGGAAAACAGAAAACACGTTTAATTAAAACAGACTTTTGTCATGTAGGCTACGGGTGGTTAGTTCACTTTTGCAAACAGTACCCTGGCATGTTTTTCGCAGATAATTTTATGTGGATCTTGACATAAAGTGTTACTTTTTATGCCCGTGTACTTTGCTTCTCTTTATGTGAGTAACAGAATGTGCCCGCTGACTGTCGTTGTCTTGGCACCGAGGCCTGGACACAGCCAGACGTTTGCGCTCCTATATGTTTTTTACTATTTATTATACATCATGGAAGTACAATTAAAATGTTAATAAGGCAGCGTTTGCCCTCCCTTTCATTTTAAATAAAGATTTAGCTTCGACACAGCATGCATAAAACAGAAAATGCCAACAATGAGCCGAGCACACAGCGTCCTCATCCCTGACTTCCAGTACAAATCATAAAGCAAATCTCACCTGATGTAACCACAGGAAATATCTCAGAAATCCCAGCGCACCTCTCTATTTAGAGTACATGTAACACCATTTATTCTGGATGCATTTGAAATCATGTGGTAATAAATCTGTTACGTGGCTTAGTTCCTTTCTGCATTAATGCTAAAAGGTTGCTCCTCACATGAGGATAACAAAAAGAATCTGCCTAATACATTTTTTCCCTTAATCAATTATAGCAACATCATTTATATGCAGGAAACCGTCTAAAATTGAACATAACTGAGATTTCATCATTTATTTCAGCCCGCTTTTGTTCAGGATTTGAGTAACATGTTTATTTCTCACCTTGTTTGGTTAATTAGAATATTCCCTTAAAAACAGAGATAAATAAAGATCTCGAATCCATTGCACTTTTTCGCTAAAACCCCTTTCCCAAGTGGAATAGTACGTTTTTCAGACTAATAAAGTCATAATATGGGATTTTTGATTTATTTAAACCTTTGCACAAATGCTCAGTTGGTTCTTATTCAGCCGGGAGTCCTCAGAAATTGTTTCTTTTTTTCCCCCCGCATAAAACCCCTGGCCGATTATATATTTTCTTTATTCCTCTCGAGGCGGGGGCACAAAGGGTCTTTTCTGCTTCGAAATCAATAGTTCAGAACTGATATATAGCCAGACAATATAGAGGGAGATGAGTCAAATGATCGAAAAAAGTAAAATTATAGTAATAGTTTGGGGGGGAGGGTGATGAAAAAATATATATTTTATTTTGTTCTATTTTATTTTATGGAAATTGTTCCTTGCAATTTCACTGTAAATGATGTAAAGATTAGAACAGAAATGAAATTGATAGTGGACATTTTTACGGAACTGGGTATACATGCAGATAGAACTTAAACATATATGGTTCCTTTCTTAAAAGTGTCTTCGTTTCCAGAAATGTACCTGCCAGTTAGGGAAAAATTTGAATTTTAGGGCACAGAAATCGCCATCCCTCTACCGTGTCCCCTGAGAGGAACCAGCATTCGGTCGTATTGACATTTTTCTCTCTGCACTACAGCCCATTAATCTACAGGACATGTGCATTTTGGGGGGCATTTGAGACCTACTGTCTGCACAAGGATAAGAAGCAGAAACTGGGAAAGGAAGGAACACAAACACTGGATAAAACCTTCTGCAAACAAGACCCGCATTTAGTGGCCAGAGAACTGATACAAGCAGCCAACTGGAAATAGTCAAGTTTTGAATTAAGCATGTTATGCAGACATGTTTTACTTTTATTTTTCATTGAAAGTTGTTCCTCTTATTAGTATTCAGAACCGACAGACTTGCTAGATATTTCTAAGTATAATTTACAAAAGTCTATATTTGCACAATTTATTTAACCCAAGGTTATTATTTACCCAATAATTCCCCTGTGAACTAACAATGGGAAGAAAAAAAAAAACAACCAGAAACAAGCCAAAAAAATCTAGGGTATTAGTTTTGCTTTTAACAGCCTTTATGCAAAAGCTTTATATTAACAGTAAGCAGTACTTTGCCCATTTGTTGAGTGAGAGTGTAACTTGACTCATACGGGTCCACATGTTAAGGGCGGATTCTACAAAAAGTACTACAAACTGCTCTAAAAGTTCACATCCCCTCTGATAGCCTAGTAGTACTGCACTGCAGCTTAGCAATTCTTCAGTATTTATGCAGAACTGACACGGTGCCAGGGGCTCACACCTCTTGGCCTGTGTGTTTGGATGAAGTGTGTGCACCTACATGAATTGCTCTTGTTTTTTTCATGTATCCTGTAGGTGTTTCCTTTCACAGTGCAAAGATGTGTGTTTCAGGAGTTGGATGCATTAGACTGGTATGTGGAAAGGTGCCTGGTGGATTTGAATCACTGGGGCTTGGACTCCGCTTGAGGGCTCACGCCTGCTGTCGGGCGAGGTTGTCGAGCCCCCCTGTAGGCACTCCTTGAACAAGACAGAGGTGGAGATGGGGTGGCGGTGGGTTTACAAAAGGAGTGTCAGTGGGCAGAAGTAGCAGGGTGGGCTTATATGAGTTTGGGTGTGATTGACAGCTGGGTGTGGTCAGGGGTTTGGTCCAATACTTCCCACCCAATATTTGTCTTTTCCAAGACTTCATTTCAGCTGCAATGGTGAGTTGCTTTTAGTTTGTGCGTGTGCGAATGAATGAATGAATGTGTGTGTTTCTCTGAAATGGACTGAAATGTTCCGTTAGGGTTGTATCCTTCCTCACACCCTAGACTTCTTGGATATACCCTGGATCACCAACTGCATACACTGTGGTTACTGATACTAAAGAAATAAAGGAAGTTAATTCCACAAATGGAAGAATTACGTGCAAAACAAAGACTCCTTTACTTTTCTAGATGTCATTTCAGTGTGTAGAATCCCACTAAGATACAAGCTTTGTTCCCTGTTTATGTCCTGTCTTGTATTTGTTCGCCGGAGGAGAAGCTAAAGCCATGAAGGCTGACAGCTATCCTTTAGAGACCTCCCATTGGCATGTTTGATTTGAATCATACCCTGCTACCCGTGCTGATATTAATTTCATTTCATCCATCCTTCATGATGTCCCAAAGTAGGTTTGCAGAGAAATTGTCATTTGTCAAACTGTTTTCAGTCACTGGAGAATGAGTTTTTGCAGAATAGGTGTCAGGTGCAAGGTTTTCAATCTCAGATTGAACGGCAGCTGGCAGGTTAAGGACCGGTTACGAGTAAAATAGGTTCGAGGAAAAATTGCGAGAAGCTGGAAAAGCCGAGTCCTCTTGACATTTGCCAAAATATTCAGGGGCATCGAGGCAATCAGCTCATAGTTTGGTAAAGTTAAAGTTAACTGCATATTGTTCAGTCAGTTTTGTTGAAGGGTAATTTTGTCGGACTCAATTAGAAGAAAAGTCATATAATAGTGAGTAGAACCGGCACTGTATTTCTCATCATTTTGGTCATTACCAATTAGTCTGATGAAAACTGCTTGTTGTGACACACAGTTAAAACAAACAATCCGCCGCTTTAGTTCAGCGGAGGAGGGATAAGAAAGACATATAGAATACAAAGCAAACAGGATCAACACAGATCACTGATGTGTTGCACCTGTGACGTTTCCTTCAGGAAAACACAGCTTTGCGTGATCTCATTCAAAAAATAAGGCAGTCTCTGTATGAGCTTCTCTGGCAGTTCACGGCAATCATTGCTTACTTTGAAAATGCATGTCAGCCTTGGAAAAGATCATCATAAAATCTCAGAGAGAAGAGAGCCAACCACTTCAGGAAGTGTCTCTGTCTGAATGAGTCATGGTGGAGATCTGGGTTACCGTGATTTTTTTTTTTTTCCCAGCTGTAGCAAGTTATTATTCGGAGATATCTGTGTAGAAGAAATACCCTGGCTTGTCCAGTTAAATAACCCTAACCTAGTTGGAAAGCGGCCATTACTGAGCAGCTCCGAAAAGCCTCAACCCAGCTGCCTTTGACACACTGCAGTCCTCATTCAGCTGGGCCATCTTATAACAGGAGTTCATCACAGCGAATATTTCATGATCAAACATAAACATTCCCATTTCAGAAAGCATAGCAAAGTTTGCATTTGCTTGGAACTGCTATTGATCAGAAGCGAACTGAAGGCAGACTGCGGGAATGCTGACGACTACAGAATTTCTAAAACTTGCACCGACACTGAGAAGAAAGGAAAAGCGTTTCGTCGCAAATGGAAGTGGGGCAGAGGAAGAGATGTTAAAATTCACGCTCTTTAATTTCCTTATTTCACTCAGCATAGGAACTATAGTACTTTGATGGACTTACAATGCAGATGTTTTTATGGCTCATGTGCTGCTCTCCAGTGAGCCTAAGAACTGCTTACATTCCCTGTGAAATGCCCAGTATTTGGACCACACGAACCACACCCAGGTTTGTGTCTGAGGTTAAACTGTCTCAAAACGAAGAACAGGTTTACCGGCTGTTGGCTGGACTCATTTCAGACAAGTACAAGGCTTCACATTTAACACACTGCAGACCTGGTTATGGATAAACATCCTTGTAGAAGAAGCCCACCACCTGTTTCATTTTGCTCCAGAGGGTCCAGTCATGTGATACTGATTTGTTTTCCACGGTGGTGTAATTGCCTGCTTTTTATTGTAGACTTTTATCATGACTGCTTTTAGGCAGACAAGCTGTCTCTGTGTAAACTAACCATCCCTGCACACTTAGCTGTGTACAGAGACACAGCCTTTCATGAATAATGGGCGCATTTTCTGTCTGCAAATTCAAGCGCCACATATTTTTGTTGTCCATGTCAGTACTGTAAGCTCTTAGTGCTTAGTGTCACGCATCGATTTTGATGGCTTCCGAATTTTAAACGCCAGCAATTTGTTTAATGCACTTAATAATTATGCACCCATAAATGTGACTAGCATTCCCAAGCGGTCCTGTCTTAAATATGAGTTACTTGTCTGCTCTGCAGCACTTACAGTGCTTATTCTATTTTATTTACTCATCGCCGATGGGTATATTTCCATTTAAGCAGTAACATGCAGCCAACAAAACGCAAAACTCGCTGGTGTAAATGTTTTATGTTCGACTGTAGTCCAGAATTTCGAAAAAAAGGTGTCAAGACATCATTATGATCACTGTTGTCATCTGTATACCGACAATTATACTTAACACGTGCTGAGTGTAGGTATTTTAACAAAAAAAGCACCCAGAATGGAGGAGAAGGAAACAAGTGATTGTTCTGAAGTGGCCTGATCCGAGTCCTGATCTGAATCCCATAGAACATTGGTGGAAAGAGCTGAAACTCCCGGTTGGGAGAAGCATCCATCAATCCTGAGGGAACCGAGGGAACTGGAGCTCAAGGAGAGGGGGCCAAAGTACCAGTGGAGACGTGTGGAAATGTCATCCAGAGCTGCAGAAAGTGCTCGACTGTAGCTATTGACTGCAAAGGCTGCGCTACAAAGGATTGGGTTAAGGGTTCCAATATTTTTGTAGAAGCCGTTTTCATTTGTTTTGTTATTTAAAACAAAATGTTGCCATAAATCAAAATCAAAGTTTGCGTTCTGTTAAATGTGAAATAAAGAAGAGTTGACACCAGATATTTTGTGAGCTTCAACTCATTTTAGAGGAAACCGTGTTTTCTCTAGGGTCCCGATAATTTCAGCCGCATCTGTATGAGTTTATACTGTTTAAGGATATCTGTGAAAGTACATATTCATACACATTTGGCACTTCCATCATTTCTTGGAAAACACAATAATGATAATAAATTATGACTGCAGGGGAGTGCAGGGCAAGTAGGGTAGCACATGTAGGAATATACTGTAAAGTGGTGAACTGAGAATGCATAACGGAAATCATCTTATTTAAAATTGTTGGGAAGCGAGGACATTACACGCACTTACAGGGTAGGACTTACTACAGAAAGTGAAATCCAATCCTGAGACGTTTTAAAAGAAAAGTCAGCATTTCGGTGGCTTTTTGACCTGCTCATTTATCAACAGAATAAATTTGTCATGGGAATAAATTCCCTGTGAACGTAAGGGAAGCTTTTCAGGTTACATCTCCGTTCTTCAGTCTTCCATGCATTTTTACTAAATCTCAGCTTCTTCTAGTGATCTAGGAACAAAACCTTATGACTTCCTTGCTCTCAGATCTGCTTTTACTAGCAGCTCGCGTATGGGCTTCAGCGCTTTGTGCTATGAAGACAGGACAGCGCGCTCCACTTTTTCAACACTTAGATCCTCGAGGACACGCAGGATTCCAGGTAAACAAGCATCTTGTGCGGGTATATTTATTCATTTTTCATCTTTAAAACTAGGCAATCTCCTTGATTTATATAAATATCATGGAAAAGGTGCCATCAATTTCTCTAACGCTAAATAAAACGAATGAATTGCTGGGTGGGTCCCCGGTCGGCCTGTGATATTCAGTTAGAGGTTTAAAAAATGCCGATAAGTGCAGGTATGCGGGTGAATTTGACTATTATATTTTGATTTTTTTTTCAACATTACATCACTCATAGTTTTTTTGCTACATATTTATAGAATACGTATTTACCCTTTGTTCCGTATCCCGTGATCCGAACTGCTGATTGTTAAACCAGTTTTATTTATAAAGTTTATGACAGTCATTTGCACTCTTCACAGTAATGTGTTTACTCTCCTAAAACACTACAAGCGCCTACATGGGGTCAGCAGCTCAGCTCCTCTTAGTCAGTAAGGTGCATAAAGGGGAGCGACGTAAATAGTTCTGCAAAGGTTCAGTGTTTGATCCGATGTGCTGTGACTGCGAGCTTCGGAAGCTGCTGTTATTCCACGTTCGCCTTTAGGGAACTGGTTAGTTGTAGCCACGCTTTTCCATTCTCTTAAATGCGCACGTCAAATTGTGGCGTCAACAAAACTGCCCACACCCGATGCAACGTTCGACCAACCAGCTCGTAACATTTTACACATTTTTCTCGTGGGAAAAGTGAGAATGAAACCACGGCTGAAAGCGCCGTGACTCTGTGGCCCGGCGGTCACGTCTCATTGCCTCTCTTTTTGATCAGTTTGAAGCCTTGACCGCTTTGGCATTACCGCCTCCCCTCTCACGTACTCCTCTGTACAAAAACAATCCCTTAAACTGGTTTTTATTCTCACTGACAGACTTGCTTTCTCACCTCTGCTTGTGTCAGTTTGTTTACCCTTGTGAGAAAACCTCTAGCAGTTTCCTCTCGTGAGCAGGGAAGCTGAGAGATGAGCAAGGCCTCTGTAGAACTTTTAAAGTTCCTCTTAAAGTAGCATCCACAAGCATATGGTCCCTCCCATGAGGATAACATGGAATTTTCAAGCTCTTGGACATCTTCTTTCGACTTCATTGCCACAGTATCCCTCTAATGCCTGTTGTGCCACACTCCTGTCAGAAAACAGGACAAAAACGGAACAGACTGGATAGACCATTGAGGGGATGCAGGCGAATCGCTGGCGGTTGTTAAAATTCCTTCTCTTGTTCCTGTCAGATTTACGGTGCTTGTCTATCGCTTTTCCCGCTATGTACAGAAATCTGGGCTGAAACCAGAGAGATGATACATTTAATTCTTCATCTATCTATTATTTTATTCCTAGCTATGCCACTATCATCCAGCTGTGAACTAGAGGGTAGACCGATGTTGACGGCAGGAGAAAAAAGCTCGACACAGGGCTTCTGACAAACAGGATTAGCTTGCTGGTGGGAGGCTTTGGTTTTTAGGGACAGGTTCAAACTTAGTTACACCTACCGACTGTCAAGCCCGATAAACGTCGAGCGCATCATTTCTTTGTTCAAAGGCATCGTCCCATCACGTCTTTTAAAATGCGGCTGGATGACTTTCACATCGGGGTTTCCAAGCCTCCCCCTCCCTCTGTGTGCTGTCTTTTAGATGCTCGCCCCTTCCTTTCACTCGGTTTTCTCCAGAAAACAAAATCAAAAAACTACTCTGCACTGGTGTGGCGGAGAGGTTTTGCATCATCCTGGCTTACTTTGTTGCTCTTGGGTTTTCTGTTTACAGATTAAAGCAAGCAAAGACCTGGAAAGATGCGCTCGAAGTAGGTAACTGCGCATCAAAACCCCGACAGCCACAGACATACTGAGGAAAGACAGCAGGAAGCTCCTCGGATGAGTAAATGCTGCATTCATCTACTCCAGGGCTCCAAAACTAAATAAAATAAAATAAAGTACAATTCTGTAAATTGATCGAAAGGTAAACATTGTGAGTCACGCGACGGCAATCCGGAAGCACCGCGTTCACAAAATACACTGCAGAATGAGGTAAGTTGGCTTGAAACTGGTTTCAGGTGGTTGCATGTTGCCTTGGTTTCTTACTGCAGCCATTTACATAAATAAAATGAAGTTTGTATGAAAATTGTATGATTTTCTTTGACGGTCATTTTTGTCGATAGACAATAAATAAAGTAAATGGACATGTGATGTAGCTAATAGGAATTTATTCCAGCTCATTTTGCTCACTGCGAATTGAAGAAATAAGGTGGTTTTTCAGCAGTGATGAGACCGACTGCCCCGATTCTCAGTAGGAACTGTGGCTGATGCTACGTCCAACTCGATAATCTCGCAGTGCTTTTGAACACTGTGGCATTTGGGGAAATTTAGTTCAAAATGGTGGAGACTATTTTGTATACCATTAAAATACGGCGCAGCAGTGACATTTAGACCACGGCATGAAATGGAAAGGAAGTTCAAAGCTCTCAGCATTACCAGTGAATGTCTATGACAATGTTCACACCCTTCTACAGGCGAAGGCTCTCAGGGGAACCATTGGTCTGGAAGGATGCCACATTTTGGACTGCCCCCCCCCCCCCCCCCCCCCCCCCCC